>JACGCM010002192.1:0-41778 GCA_014058105.1 Kingdonia uniflora | reverse complement strand
TCTCTGAGATAGTATAGTTCAGAGACTATAGTTCTCAATCTATAGTTATCACACCTGGTTATTTTGGTTGCTAGATTTGGTTCTAGGGTAGTCCAGGGCGATATAGCTTCAGTAAGACATGGTCTTCGATTCGGGCTCGTCCTTTAGCTGCTATTGTTTTAATTAGTCTTAGGACTAGTAAAGGTGTACTCTGTATTCTCAAGAACTGGTACTTGAGCACTGTCATTGTGATTGGTGGTTGTTGGAATGTTGAATTCCATGTGGGAGAGTGGTATCTTCTGGACTGTTAGTCGTTGATGGTGAGCAGACGGCTTGTCCGTGGGTGGTGGTTGTGGATGTGAACTTCTGATAATTTTCCTTAGGATATTATGCTTATCGTTGCTGTGACACTTATTGTCCTCATGATTCTAGAAGCTATTAGAGCTTACTCGTAAGCCTTTTTCCTGGGATGAGGCTGTTAGGGTTATGTTCCCTTCCGTCATCTAGGAGGCAGTGAGACAGCATGGCTCAGTGAGATCCGCGGCTGAGCCAGGTGGTTTATGAAGTTGTATGTCACCCGAGATGTTGGAATGCGGCTGAAACCTCTGTTGAATCCGTTCCTGTACATCCGTGTTGAAGACTTATGTACATGATTAGGAGGATTGTGAGGCAGTTCTGTTATTGGGGATTGCTGACTACTTGTTGGACTCTTATAGGTCACCCATGAGTAGTCTGTGTTGACAGCTAGGTACTGTTGTACTTGATGGTAATCATATTCCTTTAATGAATCTTAGAGACTGTGTCGTTTAGATGTCGTGACGGTTAAGTTGTTGTATCATCTAGGTTTAGATGGTGCAACTGAGTCACAGGAGGGCATCTGTGTTAGTTTTGGTTGCCACGCTCTCAGGAAGGTAGTATCCTATTGTGTGTTGGCTGTGTTAATAGCAGGTGTATTTCAGTCTCTGGGATCATGCTCACATCCATAGATAATATATTCTCTCCTTATCTTACTGCGATGGATTCATAAACAACTCCGCATCAGCTGTCCCCGATAGGTGATAGGATCCCTGGATCGGGTTAAAGTTTTAGAGGTAAAGATATGGTTAGATTAGTTTCCTGGTGCCCAGTCTCGTCCTACGAAGAAGAAGAAAGACTGGTTGGATACTATTTCCTGGTGCCCAGTCTTCTCCTGTGAGTGAAGTTATGGTTGAATGCTAGTTCCTGGTGCCCAAAATCCTCAGGCGAGGTTAAAATACCTATGTTATATCTTTTAGTCTGATCGAGCTAGTGCAATATATCGTACCCTTGTATCCAACAATATCCGGTAAGGTAAATCCTTTTTCAGCAGTTGTCAGCCCACTTTAGTCTTGGGGGCTAGCCCTTTGGGTGATATCGCTAAATCATTCAGCATTGGGATAGGTATGGGACTATCCCACTTCATCATAAACCATTATGCATCATAACATCATCATCATCATCATCATCAAGCATATTATTGCATCTCCGCATACTTCCTTATCGCAGGTTCTTCTGATGGAAATCCTTAACCCTTTCTGCATTACGTTTAATATAAAATCTTATGCACTTGGGATAATCATAACATATCTAATTCCATCATATCATCAGCATAACATATCATTGCATTGGGATAATTATGGGATTATCCTAGTTCCTCATATTCTTCTGTTTATTAAATTCTCATCTCCTAAATGATTATGGTGTAATAGTAATTCCTCCTCCTTCTGCATATCCTCTCCACCCTGCATCTATCCTCCCTCTTCTGGATCTAATATAATTTATTAGGTTAATTAATCTGGTTGGCTGTTGTGCTTTAGGCGGTATCTAGGTATGGGTGATCGCTTATTGTGATAGCTTCGGGGTTGTACCTGGTTGGGGTTTGGTAACCCTGTTGGATTACTCTGAGCCGAGGGTTATTTACCCTGCGTGTGATGGTATCTCTGAGATAGATTAGTTGCGCGTGGGTGAGAGCTATGGTGGTGATTAAAGTATAGTTAGTGGTCCTGTGACTAGAGTGTAGATTAACATTCATTGCACGAGTATAGGTATATTTATAGATAGATTATTATAATTAGTATACATACGTATACTTATTAGTTATCCTATATGTGTATAGATACATATACATTGTTATCGTTAGATATTATGATCCTACTATCATTACTACTTATCCCCATCTCATTGGTTAGTATAATCGTTTAGCATTCTTGGGAGTTAGTGAGCTCATTGTTTTTGCTCACTCTCGCATCCCTTTTAGTGGCAGGTTGTTTCAGGTTTTAGTTGCTGTGGTGATCTTTGGGGGAGCTGAGATGTAGGCTCATTCTCCAGTTGTTACTTTTGGGCTTGCTGCGTAGAGGTTGCAGAATCTCATGTTTAGATAATTGTTATCTTAGTCTTCTGCTGTTTATGCTTTCTTATTACTCTGTTGTGATACTATTGTGAAGACTAGGCCAGAATTCGTCTACGGCTCATTGTTCGTGGGGCGAATCTGTGGATTTTACGGCCTGCACAACTTCGGATCTAGTAATTGGTCAAGCTACCAATTACTGGATTTTGGGGCTGAACTGTGGTCATTCAAAAAATTAGGGTACAGTTCCTTACCTTTGGTTTCAAGAGACCTTGTTGTTAGCCTGCTATGAGTCGTATTAACAACAACGTGCAACAATTTAATGAACATACGCTCCATAATGGGACTATCACCATTGAACAAATTGTAGATGAACCACAAGATGTAGCATTAAGAAGATCTCAAAGAACATGAGATCAACTATTTCAAATGATTATGTGGTGTATCTACAAAAATATGAAGAAGGGATTAGTATCGATCCGGTTACATATCCAAGCCATTAGTTTTAATGATTCTGCTAAATGGATTGGTGCCAAAATAACGACTTGAAATCTATGGATAATAACAAAGTCTGGGAATTAGTCGATTTACTTGAAGAACACAAGAAAGTCGGGTGTAAATGGGTCTTTAATTAAGACTAAACGCGACTCAAAAGGTAACATCAAGTGACATAAAGCTAGAATTGTGCCCAATGGTTTTACTCAACAAGAGGGCATTGATTATAATGAGTCTTTTATCCTGTGCCAAAGAAGGCTTCTCTTATAATCATTATGGCAATGGTGGCCCATTTTTACTTAGAGTTACACCAAATGGACGTGAAAACGGCTTTTCTAAATGGAGTTTAGGAGAAGAAAAAGTCTATATGGCTCAACCTGTAGCCTTTAAAAGAAGGAAATGAAGACAAGGTCTTTTTGTTAAGGAAATCAATATATGGACTTAAACAAGCTTCTCGACAATGGTACTTTAAGTTTCATATTACCATCACTTCCTTTGGTTTACGGAGAACACTGTTGATCAGTGTATGTACCTGAAGGTCAGTGGGAGTAAGTTATATTTCTGGCTCTATATGTTGATGACATATTGCTTGCCAGCAACGATCTTGTTTATTATACAAAACCAAGGATTATCTTTCTTAGAACTTTAAAATTAAAGATATGGGTGAGGCGTCCTACTTGAACGAGATATAAATATTTTGAGATATATCACATGGGTTGTTATTAGGACTGTCTCAGAAGGCTTATATTAACAAATTCCTTGAAAGATTTAATATGCAGTTGTGCAGTCAAATAACGTTCCATTCAGAAAGGGAATAAGTTCAACCTAAATCATGTCCCAAAATGATTTGGAACGTGAAGAATGAAAGATATTCCTATGCTTACTTGTTGAGAGTTTGATGTTATACATAGGTTTACACAAGACCGGATATTTGTTTTGCAAATGACATGTTTGGTAGATGCCAATCCAATCCAGGTTTTGATCACTGGAAAGCCAGAAAGAAAGTATTGAGGTATTTACATGAATAACAGATTATATGCTCACTTATAAGAGAACTAATCATTGTGAGGTGATGGTTATACAGATTCAGATTTTGGTAGATGTTTGGATAGCATAAAGAACACTTTTGGTTATGTTATATGTTAGCTGAATGAGTTATTTCATGGAGAAGTGCAAAAGAAGGTCAAATTGCTGCATCCACTATGGAGGCTGAGTTTATAGAATGTTTTAAGGCTACAACTCATGGTTTATGGTTGTGGAATTTTATTTCACGACTTAGAGTTTTAGATTCTATCTCTAGGTCGCTGAAAATTATTGTGATAATACCACTGTATTTTTTGTTTTTTTTTTCTTTCCAAAAATGATAATATTATAACAGAATCTGCACATGGAATTGAAGTATTTTGCAGTCAAGAATGAAGTTCAGAAACAACGAGTATCAATGAACATATTAGTACAACTCTAATATAGTAGATCCGCTGAGTAAGGGTTGTCACCGAAGACCTTTAAGGAACATGTTGGCATAATGGGTCTTCAGGGTAGTCAGTAGATAATTGATAATAATGGTTTGCTTAGTACTAATTTTGTTTGACATTTTGAGCTTTATATTAAGAAGTTTCAGATTTTCTATTTTCCATTGTACATGTATGGTAATGGTTTAATGATAACATAAATAGTCTTTTAATAAAACATTACGGGATTATTATAATATCTCTATTTTTAGACCTATTGAGTAGGTTATTAGTGTAGTAGTACATGGAAGGAACCAGGCGATTAAATACGCGGAACCACTATGACTCACACTAATAATTTATTTAAATACAATATTTATGAAAATCGATTATGAAATTATTAATCATGTATTTATCGCGCGTCTTATATTCATTTATTAAATCATAAAGAAAGATTCTTGTATGTGTTAGAGTTACATCTATTGTAAGGGTAGTTTAATCTTTCCCCTTTTTTAGGTTTATGTATATATACTTCTATGTAGTGAATCTAGTTTCTATAACTATCAAGGATACTATTGTTATTATGGTATCAAAGCCAAATATAAAACCTTTGCACATTTGATTTGGTTGGAGATCTTTTTTTTTCTCTCTGTTTGCAAGATCTTTGATTTTTTTTATTTTTTTTTACTTTTCAAATCTGATTGGGGTTTCTTTAAAACCCTAGAATCTTGGTTTGTTTGTTGTTTTTTTTTTTTCGAAGTCTAGTTGCAGAACAAATTTTGCGTCAATATTAGAAGATTGGGTTGGATCATATTGCATCTCTCTTTTAAATCGTGTACAAATTTTTCCTATAGTTAGTTTGATTATTTTTCCAGGACTTTGCATCTTTCTCTTTGAAGTTGTTTATAAATTTCTACTTGAAGTTGTTTGATCGATTTAATTTGGTAGTCGGTGGTAATCCATCTTCGATCTCTTTGATTTGGTATTTTGTTCCAAATAGTTATTTGTTTATTATAGTTGTTATTCACGAACATTCTCTTCATGCTATTAGTACAAAATTATCGGGTGATAACTATGCTTAATGGGTATATGTTATGAAAAACTTTTAATGGGTCAAGATAGAGATGTGGGGTTATGTGTCTGGGATTAAGGAATTTCCAGCTTACACTAAAGGTGAAAATTATGCATCATTATTTTATGTTTGGGAGATGAATAATTTCAAGATTATTACTTGGATAAACAACTCTATTGGAGTGCATCTAGTTAAGTTTGATACAACAAAAGAAATTAAGGATTATCTTAAAAAGTTGTATGTACAGTCCAACTTTGCCAAAAGATATCAGCTGGAATCAGACATTCGATCAACTCTACTATGAGAGAAAGTATACAAGAATTTTACTATGTTATGGCAAGGTTTTGGGATCAGTTAGCACTCACAGAACCGTCTGGACTTGGTGTCATAGAGTTGTATTATACATACATAGAACAACAGAGGTTGGTTCAATTTTTATGGCACTTTACGACGATTTTGAGGTGCTTCATCATTCTATCTTCACCGTAATCCACTTCCTTCAGTTGATTCGGTAGTTAGCGAATTACTAGCCGAAGAAGTACGTCTTCAAGCTCATAAGGGAAAGGGTATTCTTTCGTTACCTAGTCAAACGGTCTTGGCCATCCTGCACGGGTCTTCTTATAATTCACAGAACCGACAACATAATAGAGTTGGTGTTGATGAATGTAGCTTTTGCAAAAGAATGGTCAATGGAAAGTACAATCTCCTTTGTTATTGAATAGGGGATAACAAACTTCAAAGCAAAGGGATTATCGTACCGTTGCAGTTATACCATCTGAGAATGGATCACCTTCACCAACTCCATCATTATCTTCCATTGCTGAGCAGTTGCAAAAACTTCTTTCTCCCCATACCACAACCATTGCAGTCTCTCCATCTATAGCTTTGACTTATTCAGTTTCTTCAGGTATATCTCGTTCCACTTGGATTTTTGATTATGGTGCTATAAATCATATGGCTAATGATCCTTCTTTATTCACATCTATTATGTATTTTCCTTCCTCTTTCCTGATTTTAATTGCCAATGGCACTCCTATGTCAATAGTAGGTACTGGCTTTATATTTCTTCGAAATTATCTCTTTCTGATGTATATTGTACTCCTCAACTTGGTGTGAATTTAATATCTGTTAGTTAATTATTTGACTATGGATATTTTGTTTTGTTTTCTTCTACTCGTTGTTTTGTGTATGATCTTCATTCCCAGAAGCTGATTGGGATAGGCCGTAGAGAGGGAAGATTATATGTCTTAAAAATGTTCCATATCCCAACTATTGCCGCTTCTGCATCCTCTGTGGACCTTTGTTTGAGTCCTAAGTCATCTTATTTTATTTATGGCATTCTCATCTTGGACATGTTTCTAGTTCTCACTTAAAATACTTAATTACTTCTAGAGTTTTGGGGAATTTACCTAGTTATGATATTTCTAATTGTAGTGGTTACAATCTTACAAAAATTTCCTCATTACCTTTTAATAAAAGTACATCTGTTTCTCTTACACCTTTTGACTTAATTCACTCTGACGTTTGGGGACCTGCTCCTACTCTTACAAAAGGAGGGTCAAGTATTATATTTTATTATAGATGATTATTCTTAATATTGTTAGGTTTATCCTATGACATGTCGTTCTGAGTTCTTGTCTATTTTTAAGTCTTTTTATTCTATGATTTGGACACAATACTCTTGTACTATTAAATGTTTTCAATGTTATTTGGGTGGCGAATATACGTCTCATGGTTTTTGTGATTTTTTAGCCTCTAATGGGACAATACAACAATCTTCTTGTACTGACACGCCTGAACAAAATGGTGTTGTTGAATATAGACATCAACACATCATTGAAACCCCTCGATCTCTTTTGTTTATGCTAATATTCCAAGTACATTTTGGGGTGAAGCAGTCTTATTGCTGTCAATTAATTAACCGAATTTCAAATGCTCTTATGTCTGGTAAATCACCTTTTGAAAGAATGTGTGGAAAGCTTCCAGATTATTTTTCTTTAAAGTTTTTCGGTTGTACTTATTTTGTTCTTCATCCCAAAGTTGAGCATTCAAAATTATCTGCTCGTTCTGCAATGTGTGTGTACACAAATTATATGTTTTTGCCATACAGTTTTCTTGAGCATATTCCTTTATTTTCCATTCCTACGAGTTCTAGTACATTGAGTAAGTCTAATCTTCTTTATAATGACCTGTTTCCTAATGATGATTCTAGTCAACCTTATGCTCATAAGTTATCTTCTATAGTTGCTCTTCTGTTGATTATTCATACTTACTCTCATCGACGAAAGGATGTTTCTTGTGCAGGTACTCCTTCATCTCTCTCGGCAGACTCTCAAATAGCTTTTGGCAATGTGGAAACTCGTTATCCTCTCTGTAATCGCAAGCCTCCTGATCGTTTTGTTTTTTCTAATTCTTGTTATTTTGCTAATTTTTCTTCATTTTTAGCATTTATTCACTCTCTCTCTGAGCCTATCTCCTATAAGAAGGTTGTTCTTGATCCTCATTGGCAACAATCTATGGATAAAGAACTTATTGCATTGCATAAGAATGGTACGTGGGAATGGTTCTTTTGCCTTGCAGTAAAACTGCAGTTGGGTGTCGATGGTTTTATAAAATTAAAACTAAGTCTGATGGTTCCGTAGAGCGGTATAAAGCTAGATTGGTTGCAAAGGGATTTACACAACAATATGGGATTGATTATGTGGAAACTTTTGCTCCTGTTGCCAAAATGATGACCGTTCGCACCTTGATTGCAGTTTCATCTTTATAAGTGGGTTCTGTCACAATTGGATGTGAAAAATGATTTTCTTAATAGAGACTTAAACGAGGAAGCTTACGTGGTTTCTCCTTCAAGTGTTTCCCACAATCTCGGGGAGGTGTGTAGACTTTAGAAGGCATTGTATGGTCTCAAACAAGCTCATTGAGCTTGGTATAAGAAGTTCTCTGCAGTGATGGCCGCACTTGGTTTTTGTACTACCGTTCATGATCCAGCTTTGTTTATTCGCTTAACTTCAAATGGATGTATTTTTGTTTTTTTATATGTGGATGACATGATTTTAATGGGTGACGATATTAATGGTATTGTTTCTTTGAAGTTACAGTTGTAACAAAATTTGAGATGAAGGATCTAGGGTTTTTTCGTTATTTCTTGGCATTGAAGTAGCTTATTCTCCCAGAAGATATCTTCTTTCTCAGTCCAAGTATGCAGTAGATGTTATCTCTCGAGTGCGTCTTACTGATTCACGGATCGCTGAGACTCCTCTAGAACTGAATGTTCGCTATACTCCTTTTGAATGTGTTCTTTTGGATGGTCTTACCTTATATCGGGTTATTGTTGGTAGTTTAGTATATCTTACAATCACAAGTCCTGATATTGCTTATGCAGTACATATCGTTGAGACTCCTCTAGAACTGAATGTTCGCTATACACCTTCTAAAGATGTTCTTTTGGATGATCCTACCTTATATCAGGTTATTGTTGGTGGTTTAGTATATCTTATAATCACAAGGCCTGATATTGCTTATGCAGTATATATTGTTAGTCAATTTGTTTTTTTTTCCCACTACTATTCACTAGTTAGCAGTTCCTTGTATTTTACATTTTCTTCATGGTACTTTATATCAGAGTTTGTTACTTTATTCTACATCTGCTTTAGAACATTAGACTTTTTCTAACGCTAATTGGGCTAGTGATCCCACAGATCGTAAGTCTGCCACTAGTTTCTGCAATTTCTAGGCGACTCTCTTATTTCCTAGAAAAGTAAGAAGCAAGATATAGTCTCCCATTCTTCTACTGAAGCTGAGTATCGTACTATGGCTTCGATGACTGCTAAAATAGTTTGTTGCGTTGGTTACTTGATGATTTGGGTGTTTCTCCCTTCTTTTACACATATATATTGTGATAACAAGAGTGCTATTCAGATTACACATAACTCTGTCTTTCATGAAAGTGCCAAGCATATCGAGATTGATTACCATATTACGCGTCATCATTTAGAGCATGACACAATTTTTTTGCCGTTTGTCACTTCTACTATGCAGTTGGCTAATTTCTTCACAAATTCTCATACTATTTTGCGCTTTCATTTTCTTCTTGGCAAACTCTCGATGCTTCTCACTGTACCTTCATGAGTTTGAGGGGGTGTTAGAGTTACATCTATTGTAAGCGTAGTTTAGTCTTTTCCCTTTTTAAGATTACTGTATATATACTTCTCTGTAGTGAATCTAGTTTCTATTGCTTTGTTAAAGGATACGATTGTTATCAGTATGGACCAAGTAGGAGACTGATGAAATATTAAGAATATATGTAAATATATTATCTTAATATGATCAACCCATAATATATGGTCAATAACAAGAATCCTGATTTAATAGGAAAGTAATGGATTTAGTAAGTTTTATAAAAGAAAAAGATAATTCCTAATATTCTCTATCATGATGGACAATCAAGATTAAAGTATGGATTAGGAAATTGAGTCCCTCTCTCTACCTATAAATGTCATTGTAAATCTATCTCTACAACATATAAAATACACAATTAGGGCTTATAGGTTAAGAGAGAGAAACACAGTTTCTACATAAAGCTTAAGGATTAAAGAGTTAAAGGGAGTTGCAGTAATTGAAAATTGTTATGGATTCAGGTATGTCAGGTATGTGTATATATTATCGTAGTGATATTTACGAAGCCCCACGATCAACTATCAACATATTAAATCTATTAATATTAAATCTGTAGGATTTTGATGATTACTGTTTTACCTTTTTTTCCCTCTTTACTATTCCCCCCCCCTCCTAGTTTCCCGCTACATATTGTTTGTCTTCAACTCAGCTCCATACTGATATTGCAGTATGCAGGAGTGGCGGCGACGCCACATGCGATAGTGGTAGAGAACCGTCGAGCACTTTCCTGTCTGCTACTTCGGTGCCACTACTACCCTGGTATGCGGTGTCAGGGTTGTTCTTGATGTGTCCAACTCATGTTACCCGAGTTGGGATTTAAGAAATCCCTTGACCCTCTAACGTGTTGGGGTCTCCCGATTTGGAATGCCTATATCTACATAAGTCCCCCACATGCCGAGGCCACCGAAAGAGAGCGGGGAATCGGTATGTGTAAATATTCATGGGATTTGTTTTGCTTATTGCAGGTTGTGTTATTGTTGTTTTGTTGTGTGTGGGTGTTATTTATTTTATTTTTTTAGTAGTGGCGCATGTAAAAACATATTTATATAAGTTGACTCATTACAAGATCTTGCTTGTTTCCGGGTTGTGAGTACTCCCATTCTGTGTCGGCGTTGTTCCACGAGTGTTGTTTCTCAGCTTCCTTGTACTCCCTCTTATGGCGTGTAAGCGTTAATTATGTCGTGACGGCTGTCGTTTGCACCTAGTTTTGGCGACCAAATTGTAGGTAATTGCGCAACATGTCGGTGTGGTTTAATGTTATGTCTACGATGGAGAGCTGTTGTTCGTCTGTTGCCCCTTTACTAGGGTTTATGTCTGTTACCAGCCCTTATACCGGACCGCTCTTGCTTGTTATTCTTGGTGCTCCCTTGTTGTTACATGCGGATGCTACTTCTATTAGAGCATCTCCTAAAGTGCCTCACTACCTTGGAATTCAAGGTGCCACCTAGGATTTTTGTCCTCCAACAGTGCCTTACTAACTTAGATTTTACCCTCCAAATCCAAGGCTGAGTCTTGGACTCAGCCTTGGAATTTAATGTTGTGATTGGGCGCCTAAGTGTTGGGTTATGTTTTAAAATAGGCGTCTAAGACTTATGTATCTAAGTTAATTTTTTTTTTAATTAGGCGCCCAACTCTTAGGCGCTCGTTCCACTGAGTAAATTCGTTGGAGCTTCTAAAACTAAGTTATTTCCCTCTCTTCACTTCTTAAACAAAAGCCACTTCCAATTGCACCACAACTCATTTTCTTCACTCAAATTGTTTAAAATTGTTGAAGCTTCATCTCTCAAGGTAATCCCATGTTTAATTTTACCATATCCCCTTTAATTTTATAGATTAAAATATTCAAGGGTTTTAAGTTTTTCTTGATTATTAATTTATATTAAAATTACTAGATGAGTTCTATGAATACTACGCAAGATAAAGATTCTACTACCGAGAGTAGTTTAAATCAACAACAACAACATCAACAAATCTTACCTAATTGGTTGCAATTCATTCATTCCCTCACCACAATCATCTCAATCACAACCTTTCAATCATTTCACTCGCCCAACAATTGGGTACAGCCCTCTCAACCGTTCATAGCACCAAATAATTGGGGATAACCCCCTCAATTCGCCTTTCCCGCTCAATTCCAATATCCTTATCTATTCGTCAATCTTTCACAATCTCAATCATCTCAATCACAAGCATCTCAATCGGTTAACTTACCTCAATCCAAAGATGCTAGGTTTATTGATGGACAAAAAGGCAAAGGAAAACATTGCTTGACTTAGAAAAATACCAGTGGAGGGGCGGGGTCTCAGGTTTTGAAATGGACGGGTATTCAAAACAAAAATCTTGCAAAAACTTGGATTCATTTCTCGGAGGATAGAATCAAAAGTAACAACCAACAACTTGATGTTTTTTGGGACTCGGTCTTGGATGCATTTCATGATTTCTATAAACAGGATGATGAACGGATTGAGCGTACAGTATCATCTTTGAAAAATCATTGGTCGGATATGAATCGTGCTTTCAAGGTTTATGGTACTTGCTTGAAAAATGTGATGCAAGGCCTCATAAGCGGTATGCAACAAGGAAATTTGGTAAGTAATTCAGCATTCGTCATTACTAATAAATTATAAACTCTTTTTACCAAATCTATATATATTTTTATTATCTTAATCTATTTTATAGGACGATACCGCCAGAATGATTTATGAAGCACGTGGTAAAGGCAAATGGGTATATAAAAAAGCTTATAAAGTTTTAAGTTGTCATCAATTATGGAAAATCTTGCAAAACCAACACCCGGACACTTTAGCTCGCAATGTGCGAATGAAGCAAATTTCAAGTTCTAGCCCGGGAATGTATACTCTCGTAATACCCGACACACCCGTTAGCTCGAACAACGACTCTCCAGTACTTCTCACGGATGTGGAGACAGAACGTCTCGACGGTATCAAAACTGCTAAATTAAAGGAAAAGAATAAAAAAAGACAAAATCTTCTCATTGAACGCCAAAATATATTTATTAGTCGCCTTGACCGAATAGAAAAGAAGAAAGAAGAGTATATTGCCGAGGGAGATAAGAAGAAAGAATAATATATATCTGTGATAGATAAGAAGAAGGAAAAGAGAGAAGCTCGTATAGTGGAGTTAAGAGAAAGAAAGATAAAGGCCGTGGTGAATTTAGAAGCTCAATTTCAAGCCCAAAACAATCAAAAAGTGATGGCGATGGACATGTCTACTTTGGACGACACTCAAAGGGTTTATTAGGAGGCACAACGTAATGCAGTTATGGCAAAAATATTTAAAACTAATAATAATAACGCCTAAGATGCTCTAGCTGAAGAATCTTATTTAGAAAGTTTGGTATATTATGGTGATTCTTGTTTAAGAAGTTTGGTAGTACATTTTTAAGAAATTTGGTATATTTTGTTTAAAAACCTTATTTAAGAAGTTTGGTATATTTTATATAATAGAATCTTGTTGAGAAAGTTTTATTTTTTAAATTATTTTCTATTTGAATTTATATTGAAATAAATTTCTTAAATAAATTTTATAAAAGTGCTTAATTGAAATTACATAAAATTGGAATAAAGTTACATTTACATTAAAATTATATATAATTGTTTCCCTGATGCTTCCACAAATGCTTAATGAGATCATTTCGAAGTGCCATATACTTATCCGAACTTGTCATCTTATCGTACTTCACAATGTATCTTTGTAAAGTGACATCTTCCTGATTCAAGTCAATTGGGTTAGGGTCTAGGACAAAATGCTCGGACAGTAAGCTTACTCCGTACTTATTGCGTTCTTCTTCAACGATCATGTTATGCATAATTACACACTTTTTCATTATTTTATTAAGGTTTTGGGTGACCAACTTCTTGCCGGATATTTCACAATTGCAAATCGAGATTGAAAGACACTGAAAACTCATTTTACATCTTTTCGATATGCCTCTTGTTGCTTGGCAAAATATTTCTCTACATTACCTTGGGGAAATCGTATGGTTTGTACAGGCGTTGGCCATTTTGGATATATACCATCCGCCAAGTAGTATCCCATATCGTATGGTTTTCTATCGACTTCAAAGGTGTAAGGTGGAGAACAACCAAGACAAAGATCTTAAAAAAGATGTGATTGATCAAGAATATTTACATTGTTGTTGGAACCTGGCATTCCAAAAAAAATATGCCAAATCCATTAATCATGAGATTCCACTGCTTCCAAAATGATTGTTGGTGTTTTCTTATGCCCTCTGTATTGATTCGCCCAAGCCATGAGAAACTTTTCCACTCCCAATGCATGCAATCCAAACTACCTAGCATGCTGGGAAATCCATACTTCTTGGAAACGCACAACAATCGTTGTATATCGTCCGGAGTTGGCGATCTTAAATACTTCACACCGAATTGCCCGATCATCACATTGCAAAATCTCGTAAGGGTCTCAATTGTTGTGCTTTCTGCAACCCGAGCATATTCATCACAACTATCCCCCGACACTCCTAATGCAAACATACGAAATACCGCTGTAAGTTTTTATTGAGGCGATAAACCCAAAACATTTACACAATTTCGCTTCCAAGCAAAATTTTGTCATATGCAACTACCGCATTCAAAATACAATCGAAAAGACCTCGGCTCATACGGAATCTTCGACGGAAATATTCACTTCCGTAAACATTTTTATCACGGAAGTAGTCGTACATGAGTAGCTTATGATTGAATACACCTGAGTGATTTATGGTTTTATGCTCGACAGCCGAACCAACACGAGTTCCTGAAGATTCCGCTTCTTGTAATTTATCAATTTCAGCTTGATTGCTCAATATCTCCATTTTAATCGCATCAATAACGTTGTCATCATTATAATCGGTTAAATATTCATCGATATCCTCTTTATCTTTCTCCTCTGATGAAGATTCGATCAAAATATCAAGAGCCGCCTTGAAATTCATCAGATAATTGAAAATATAAGAGAATATTATAATTGGTTATGGGATAATATGAGCCTAGTAAGACTTAGGTCTATATATTCCCTTCACAAAATATAGCTGTTAAACACAAAATATAGCCGTTAGACATAAAATATAGCCGTTTGAAAAAATAAAACTACTTAGTGCAACATGCGTCTTAGTCTGAGGCGCGTGTTGCGCTGATTAATTTTTATTTTTTTTGATTTGGCTAAACTACTTGAAAAAATACCAAACCATAGGCAATTAAAAGTTTGAATCAAAACCATTATACCAAACCTTATACAATGAAAAGTGAAAATTAAAACCATTATACCAAACATCAAAAGTGATAATCAAAAGCTTAGGCAATGAAATCATTAAACCATTATACCACTCAAAAGTGAGAATCACAAGCAACTACATAAAAGCCAATGTTATTCACAAAAGTGAGAATCAAAATATGAAACAACTTAAAATATGTTCTCTCATTAATTTAGACTTAACATGAAATAACTAATATCATTTACTCAAAAGATCCCCGTGTACGCCTTGATCGTCGGGGATGAGCGGCCCCACCTTAAGATGTTCTTCCCCGGGAACCCCTCCCTCTTGAACCCCTCCCCTTAGAAGTCACCACTTGAAAAGTTCCCACTTCACCTTCGTCATTTTCTCAATCGACTACAACCCCCTGTAACATACCAAGACAAAATCAATATTAAAACTAGAAATCTTAATTAAACGGAAAATATTAAATGAATGATTCAAACAACTTACTTCTCCGTATAAATAGTTATTCAATTGGGAAAGACGGTACTCTGCACGTCTCAAGTCCGTTGTCAAATATGTAATACGACTTTGGTCATGAAGGTGTCAATCCTCCAAATCTAAGGTCCTATCGAGTGTAAGTTTCTGCATACCCACAGTCATAGCGAAAAAATCATATCCTGTTGGCACATCTACAGTAGAGGTCGTAGCAATAGAGGGAATGGTATGCCATGTGGTCCCATGTGGCGACCAAAACTCCATAATCCGTCCAGGGTAATCACCAAGCTGTGGGGGAGGGATTTGTGTCTCCTGAGTAGAAAAATCTTCAGTAGGAAACTCAACATGTGAAAAGGTAACTCCGACTGTTAAAGCACTAAGGCCTGGGATGTCAATGTTGCCACACCTTGCAATGTCTGACATAAGTGCACCATGTGAGACATGCCTCTAGTAGGTATCATAGTTGATATGGTGACCCACAATATAATGTTGTTCTTCAATCCAACCCGTTGCTCAGAGAGAACGAACCACATCGGGACTCGAGAAGCAATGGAGTTTTTCTGGAGGGCCATAAGGCACTGCCTGAAGCTCTAGTTGAGCCTAACAGCGGTCCCCAAGATACCACTCATATCCACCAAATAGGCTTTGCAGGAGTACTCTTTTACGACTGATATTACCGACGATGATTTCCTCTCGCTTTAGTGTATCCTTCATATTTCTAAAGGGGTTCCACTGTATGTTATTGATTGTACGCAAATCCAGTTGTTGCCTCATCAGTGCTAGATGATATTTTACCTTATTTCCTGTAAGTTTTTATCTTTTAATGTGTCAGGCTGACATCCTTGGCCAATAATTATCCAACCTATTATATATTAAGATATGATGGCCTATCTGACAATACTCATATCACTGATAATGCAGAAGATAAAAAAATATTAATTTTCTGAATAAACTCTAATAAACAAAAAATAAATAACTAGAACTATTAATTAAAAATATTATACCTCAATCAATTGGAAAAGGCCGTCGATGTATTTTATCTCCTGTTTCGAAGCTTGGTCAAGGCAGTAGTAGAGATGTCCTAATATAGTGGAGCCGAAGTCGATCTTAGGTCCTTTATTTTTCTATGATAGCAATTGGACCCAACAACTCTAGTCGAGCCCAACTCTTCGTCTTCCCAAATAAGACACCTCCAAAGTACAATAACATAAATGCCCTAAATATTGTATTAGTATTAGCATTAGCCAGATCTTTGATGTTAACTCTGGTATGGTCAAGGTAAGTTCGGAGGTGAGCAAAACTAATACATCCCTTTTCATAATCTTTAAACTTCATATCGGGAAAATTTCTTAAGGCGTTACCATATTCCATGTATGACTCATCCAATACCATCGGCTTTCCTATCCCGATACCTATCCCTGTATGCACCATAAAATCTCTAGGAGTGGTCCCTAGCTCTCTACAAGGTAGGTAAAATGTGTGAGTGGTTGCACACCAACGCTCAACCATCGACACTATTACTTGGTTGCCGGAGTTCATAATTTTGTAATCAAATAAACTCATCAAATTGGTCTGCTTTAAGTGAGGTACCTCAATAAGAATAAAGTACATTTCGCGGAGCTTGACTAACTCCGATCTACATTTAAATCCAACTCGAGCCTATAACAGTATTAATAAACACAAATAAGAACATCTAAACTAAATTCTACCAGAAGTAAATACTTTGAAATAAGTATAAAACCAATAATTTACTAATTTACATTGTTTCAACTTACCGATATAGTAGCAACTGATGTGGACAAATAACAATTCCCATCCGATTGTGTAAGTCGCCAAAAGTCATATGGTTCATAATTTCATGGGAGAGGTGGAGAAGGTTCGGTGGAGACATTGAGTTCTTCGTAAATAATTTTCCGCTTCTTGCCCGATAAAAATTACATTTGGGAAACTTATCATTTGCCTTCATCATACTCGAATTCCTCATAATCGCCGATTCCAACGTATTCTTCCTCTGCCGACGACATCGTCGAATCCTGCATGAAAGTTAAATACCAATTTAAATAATGACCACCACAAAACCAATTTATATAAACTAAACAAAAACTTGACAATAGTAAGGAATCTTGTAAGGATGTTTATAGACTAGAAATGTAAGACAATTTAAAAATGAATCAAATACTCAAAAAAGATTCCTTGAGGTGGATGATGGCTAAAAATATTGAAGTGGACACCCAAAGGACCACTAATTAATTAAAAGCTTTACTTGCAAGGTAAGCAAGGGGTATACTTGTGGGAGTAAGCAGCTGCTATATTGCATTAGCTTGGACTATATGGAAGAACCATAGAACAACAAACATAAAAGGATAAGCTCTACTCATGATAGCCATAAGTACTGTGACAAAAAAGATTCCTAGCTAGGACTGAATGACCATATTAAACAAAGTGAAGTTAAAAACTAGATTTCTGTAGTATTAAATCTTCTAACAAATTCCACAAATTTCATAATGTGGAAACAAACTAATCCAAATGAAGCAGCAACACTATAATCCAACAAACGAACCCGAAACCCTTTTTGAGAACACTATAATCCAAGTAGAAGAAACAACAAATGAATCAAACATGTGTGATCATAAAGAAGCCAAGAATCCTTAAATCAGGTTCAACTGGGTTAATACCACTTATCCAACAAATTCAAGAGTTGTTCAACTGGAGATGGGTTAAAGAGTTGTTCAACAAATTCAAGGCAAATTCCAACAAATTCCACTTATCTAACAAATTCTAACAACTAATCTAACAAATTCTACCATGCAATCATAATACCCTAAATCATAATATTTACCTAAATGGGAGAGAAAAAGAGATAGAGAGAGAGCGAGAGAGAGAAAAAAAAAAGAGATACCTGGGATAGTAAGCTTTTTCCCCTTTTGATTTGAGAAGAATAAGGTTTTTTCCCCTTTTGATTTGGTTAAAATGTGAGAATTTCCCTTTTGATTCCTTTTGATTTGGCTAAAATATGAGAAGAGAGAAGACATATTTGTATTAAGCTTTTAGACCATCAGACGCCTAAGACTTGGGCGTCTGATTTAAAATAAAAAAAATTGGGTGCCTTAGAATTAGCCGCCTGTTTAAAAACATAACAGACGCCCAAGTGTTATGCGTCTAATAGAAATCCAAGTCAGGTAATGTTGGAGGAAATAGAATCTGACTGACTTGGATTTGGTTTTTTTTAACCAAGTCAGTTAGGCACTTTAGGAGATGTTCTTAGCTTTGCTATCATTTCCCTCTTCTCCCTGGGCTAGTTGTTTCTTCTATTGGTAATTTTATATATTTACTTCCGGGGTATTTTCGTAACTTACCCCCCCCCCCCCTCCGAGGGAATTCTTGTACAATCCCTCTTGTTTTGTGGTTTCTTAACCGTCACTGTTCGGCTTTCATAACTGTGTCATTTCACATTCTATAACTGCCCTTACCCGGTATAATGCAATCCATAACTACCCTCTCTCGATATAAATTGACCATAGTTATCAATTTATTTTACTTCCTATTATATTTTGATATCGTGGTTTTTACTATCTGACCTTTATTTTACTCTGCGCCTCTATTTTTCCTCTATTTTTGCTATAATGCTTGTTTGTGATGTCGAGTGGCAAGAGTTTGCAACTCCTTTGGGCATCTTTTGATCACTCAACCGAGTTCGTTGCCCAGATTCGCCATGAGCCTAAGAAAAATAACTCCGTGCTTGATGTCAATGACAACTTATGTTGGGAGGCAAGCAATTTTCTATTTGTTCTGTCTTTGCTCCAGCTCCCGTGGGTCATAATTTTGAGTTTTGTGCTAACGAAGTCGAGAAGATGCAATGGTATCTCCAAAATGTTCCACGTTTAACAATTAGATGCAGTAATTTAGATTGTGCGACTTTAGACTATCGGAGTTTAAGCAAACCATATGAGGGCTGGATTACTCGGCGATTGTTTGGTTCTTTCTTGCACAATTTATATTAGTTCGTCGAGTTGGTCACTATCCATGGTTGGTGGAATTGGGGATGGAGTTCTCAGCCATAATATATCCTGGCACAACGACGTACGATTGGTTGAATGAGGGTGGTGTAATAGCCTAATTTCGTATTTCGAACTTAGTCTTTACACCAATGATAATCAAAGCGCTTCGATGAACAATGAATGAATACTAGCACAAAGTTTAGCGTGGAAAATCTTTGAATAGGTTAATAACCACGACCTCTCTTGAGGATTTAGAAAGAAAGATGTTATTGATAGTTTCTAGCTATTATAAGGGATATTCTGAGTATTTTTCTATAGAGTATTTGAATGAGGATTCATCTGCCCTTCATCTGGAATTATCTAGTCCTATTTATAGGTCTTATAATATGACCATTTGACGACCATTATTATTCTTAATGATGGATGCTACAATATATATATTAGATAGTCTTTGAACTGATTGTGTAACGGTCTGATCTTGTTGTTTTGTAACGGCTTCAATAATGATGGAGTTCTTGTTGACTCAAATTATTGATGTACAGGTCAAAAATGATGAATACACCTCTAGCTATTTCGTATTGTGTCATAAATGTGCCACGTGTATGATGACGAGGTCGAGTGGTCGTATGATGGTCGAAGCTGAAGCTTGAGCTTGAGATGCAGAATAAGCCACTACGACTGCCCCCTCTCAACCAATAGTATGAAATACATTGTGAGCGAGTGGTATTGGTTGAAAAGCTTCATTAATAGTATAATTAATACCGGGGAATAATTTTCAATGCGTTTTCATGAATATTTGTTGTGGCTATTGGGTTTCCTAAAACCAATGGTCCTGGTCAATATTATTTGCATTGGAATTCTTTCTGATGTTGAGAATTCGGAAAGTCATCTTTAATGTTGATTCTAGTATAAATAGTACTTTAGCTTGTTGTTACAATTGTGATTAACCAAGTATTTCTCTGAACTTTGCCTTTTGTATTGTTCCTTCTATTTTTTGTAATCTTCCTGCTGTTGTCTGTATCCTTCTTTATGTTGGGAGGATAGTAACTACTAGGCAGCAATCTCGAGAGGCAAGGATTCTTGCGAATGTGGAAGAATTTTGCTTTAGATACTTTGAGAATCATGCCTACGCCAATTCCCGTGTCTCCGGTCTTTCACGGTATGACATACGTAGAGGTGGTGGAGGCAGAGGATGATCATCATCAAATGGTTCATTTTCACTATCTGTTGATATTGGAGGAGGAATGCAGGAATGTGTTGCGTCTGCTGGCGAAGGAAGCTGCTGTAGCTGAAGATGAAGCAACATGCGTTCGTCCGATGAAGTCTTGCCGGTACCCTGCTGGTGAGTGGGTTTTATCTAAGAAATAGAACCCTACTTCTTTCTCTGTTACCCGAGGTGGTAAGGGTTTTGGTAGAAGAGACAGTGGTGGAGGAATTTTTTTTCCACACAATCATCATTTCTTATCGTGAAGATGATCTTTCTGCTGAGGGTTAGATCAAACACAGACACCGTAGCTTCCTTGGTGATTTCCAGTTTATGGAATGCCTGGGCCATTCTTGTAGGGGATCAGAGTTTGGAAGCATGCTTCAATTTTTTATCTTCAGGTTTTGTTACTATTATTCTCTTTTCTTGAAGAAAAGTTTTGGATTGTGAACTAATGTGATTGTAATTTGCAAAATAATCTGTAACAAATGTCTGGAAGATTTATCTGTAAAGTATTTTGTAAATTTTGAGATGTAAGAAATATTTGATCTAATAAAAATATCTTTGTGATGTCAACTTGTATACTGTGTTTTGAACTTCAACTTTATATGTCTAGCAATCTTTACAAACTGACTTGTTGGGTACTGGGAAATTGCGAACTGAGTAACTCGAATTGGAATTAAGATATGAGGAAGTAAAAAATGGTGAAAAGGAATTTTTTTCATCTATTGAAGTGTGACAAACACTTATGCCGAACTAAAAGAAGTTTAGTTGGTGTGGGCTATCAAGTTGTCGTGAAATTTTCTTGAACAAACGAACTGTAGTGAACTTAGTGCGTATATCAGTAAAGGTAGTGGGAAGTGAGGTTGAAAATGGAGAGCTTAAAAATTTAATGATGTCATTTGGTGAATGTAGGCGAACAAGTAGCTAGGATGATTGTATTGATTTGAGAGGAGACTGGTATGAGCATGAGCTGTTGTTTCGAACTGACGGAAAAATGTCTTGATGTTCTGCTGGAGGTATGTGAATATTCTTTACGAATTTCATTGATCTGCACGAATAAGATCTGAAGAGATTCTTTGTAAAATGGAAAGTATTAGTTGTCAAAATATTCTCAGGTTTTTGCTGATATTCTTATTTTTGAAAGTTTGCTCTAATAAAATATATTTTTCCTCAAAATCTATTAGGGAGGCAATTTTGACGGTGTCCAGAGATCTTCATGTTGGCCATATAAAGTGGTAACCCTTATCTTTTATGCCTTGTATCTTTTGTGATTTTGATGGTGTCTAAAAGAGCCGTCGTTTCATAAATCGAGGGAGAGTATAAAAACTCATCTCTCTCTCCCTCATAAATTATTTACAGTTATAGAAAGAGAAAAAAATGGTATAACCAGTGTCTCGAGAGAGAAGAAATGTTTGAGAGTATAATTTGGTAGAGAAAGCTTCGTCTGCTGAGAGAAAATTGTTGGAGAAACAATAGGAGCGGTCACTCTCTGTAAAGCATGTGGGTAAAGCAGAAGATTGTGGGTCTTAGTATAGGTTAGTAACTTGTTCTTCTATTTTTATTGTATTGTCTAGTACTTTGTATATGATATTGTATGTTCTTTACCTTTGTATGGGATTAATTTTGGGGATATCAAATTGGAGAATGTAGGGGGGGCGATAGACAATTATTTGCCTGTATTTTTACTGTTTTACACAAGTTTTGGGTATGGGAATAAAATCTAGAGATAGAAAATTGTTTTTTGAGAGGAAGATGGAAAGTTGAAAATGATTTTCTGTTGTTTTGGAAAGTTTGAAAATAAATGCCTTGACTGGGTATAAAGTATCAGTGGGGTTGTTTCTGCTGTGTGTATGGTATAGCATGTAACAGTTTGTTTCTGCTGTGTGTATGGTATAGCTTGTAAATGTGTAAGTGTAGAATTTTAGATGTAGAGAAAGTAATAAAATATTATGTGTACCTGTAGGTCCAGTATGCGTTCAAAAAACATAAAGCCCATGAGTAAATTTGTAGTGTTATCTAGTTCAGAGGAAATATCATTGTCAGGTAGGGATGACGATTGTAGTGGTATGGAAGAGACTGCAGATAGGGTTGAAGTAAATTTTGGTATAGAGGTTGAAGAACTCAGTGAAGTAAATAGAGTTGTAGAGGAAGATAATATAAAGGTGAAAGATAAAATATTTTTCATATATCCTGAAGGAGTAGCTGTAAGGAAAGAATTTTTGAAATTTAAGAAGAAGTTGAAAGGAGAGTAGGGAAACTATGTGATGGATCAAGGCCGGTGGTTTAGGACTTATGTACCAGGAAAAGGGAAGGAAGGGGTATACTACCAAGTTCTCTGCCTAGATATGTTGAAAAAGGATAAAGGCATTAGTGAAGATGTAGAAATTTCGTACTATAATGGGGCGGGGATGACAAGTCCGAACGATGGGTTTTCGTGTTAATTGAACCAGGTCGTATATGGCCTTAAGATTCCCTTGACCTTTTTTCAAAAAGAGGTTATGAATATATTACAGTATTGTCCTGCCCAACTAAATAGGAATGCATTTGAAATGATGAGGGTATGTGAGGCACTGAATGATAAGTGGATAGAGAATAGGATTGCAAAACAGTTTATAGTAGATGACGTGCTAAAGTTTTATAGAATGAAGTTTGTTAAAGGTCATAATAGTGGTTACCTGTTTAGTGATTCTTCTAGGCCAAAGTTCTTTGACTTTTAATCTGCGGGTAGACCATGGAACGACCACCTTGTATGGGTAGGGGGCAATTGTATACAGGTTCCTGATGAACCAGCACTCGTCCTGAACCGTAAGTATTATTATCAAGTAAGCAATTGTCTGAGCAGATGAAGGTTAAGGTCGAGCTTGAAAAGTAGGTAGCTCGAACGAAGGTTGATGCTCTCAAGGAAGCAAAGAAGTAAGTGACCCTGAAGGCTTCTCATGCAGTGGTGATTGGCCATTTGGAAGCGGAGGCGATGGTGAATCTAGAGGAGGTGGAGGCAGAGCGCGAAAGGCTTATGCGCCACCTGATGTTGAAGGGATATTCTGAGGATGAGGTGGAGGCCATTAAGGCAGACACCTATGTTAAAAAGGGTGGTGATAAAGAAGTCGAAGAGGTGGTGGTGGGAGTTGTTGATGGGCTAGATGGTGTCTCTCGCCAGACAGTGTTAGACAATCAAGGGGATGACACCGAACTCCCAGAGGGCGAGAATGGGAAGGTAGGGTAGAGAAATGACTTTGTATGAATATTTTGAAGTGTCTTGTAAATTGTTGGATTTGTGCGTATTGAATAATTTTTTATAGGCTGAGCCCTTTTTTTTGTAACCCTCTTGTGGGCACTTAGAGAAATGAGTCTCAGAATAAAAGATCTAGAGACCAGGCTTTCCAGGAAAAGAAAGATCTCTACAGCCTTGCTGTCTTCGCAAGCGGAGCTACAGGTTAGATCGGAATAGGTCTTCTGACTTGTATGCTATATTGACATAAAGCTATCAAGTAAATAAGATAACATAAAGCATGGAGGCAGACCAAAATCTTGCTATTAGTTTTAGGAAAATAATACTAATATAGTGCATAAGAAAATTCAAGGTATGTAGATAAAGTAGCATTTAGAAAACATGTACCTTAGACTTTGAAATACATGTCATGGGGCACCCATCTGAGATTGTACCTCAACCTTTAAGTCTAAAAGTAGTTGCGCATAGTAGATGTTAGAAATTAGATATCTTTTTAGAAATGAGATATATATCATGTTGATGGGCGCTTTGAATCGAGTTGTATATACTGTATCTATTATTGTGCTGGCCAAATTGGATCCAATTTGCTCGTGCGAAGATGAGGCGCTCCAATGTAACCGAGAATTTGTGGAGGAGTTGGATAGGGTTTGGGAGACGAATAAGAACAAAGAAGATCAACATGTAAATGTACATTTTAAACTTGTTGAGGCAACCCAGACTGTTTTTGACCTCACTCGCATGGTCGAGGTGAAAGATACCGAAATTGACAAGGGGATAAAAGAGTTTGCGGAGGTAAAATAACATGCCACGAGCTTCAAAGTCGGATTGACACGCTGATGGTTAGGTAAGCTAAAATGGCTCAATACCTTATTTAGGTACTAGAAAGATCAGAGGGACAATCTCGAGCTGATCTTTTGAATTGTAGAAGCAAGCTGGAGCGATTGAAATAGAAAATGATTGAAAAGGATAACGAGCTGAAGGTTGCTCGAGAAAATCTATCTGCCTCGGAAGCTGCAGCCGAACACTTGCATATAGCCCTTCCCGCCAAGGATATGGAGTTTTGGGGGATACAACAAAGGTGTGATGAGTTAAATAAGAGGGTGGCACAATTTAAGACTAAATTGGCTCAAGCTAACGCGCGTGTCAAGAAAGCCGAGGCTAGAGAGCGCTTAAGGGGGAGTTGAAATGAGATTAAAGTTCCTCTAGTCCAAGGGGATATAGCTAGCCTATCACGTCAAATTAGTGAGTTTGAAGGTGACGTAGCACGAATTCAGGGGATTGTGCAGAAAGGGAATGCAAACTTAAGGAAATGACAACACAAGTTGGATGTTGCTTTTGTCAGGGAGAAGGTTTTGGAAGGGGAAATCAGGGAAAAGGAAATTTTTATGAAGAATAAAGATGATTTGTTAAGGGATACTTCGGCCAGGGAAGAGCTAAATGCAAAAATCGAGTGACTTCGAGCCCAGATGGTAGACCTAGAGGCCATTAATCAGGCTGAATCAGTAAAATTTGTCAAAAAATTGGAAGAGACTATAGCTTTTGATGATCAGACAGAAATAGAAATGGTATATCATAAGAAACTGTATGCGACTTTGGAGTCACGCTTCGAGAAGGTGAGATCTGACTTTTCAAGGATCGTTGTAGCTCATGCATCACGGACAGACCTATTAAAGTCGACCGTTGTATATTTTATAGAGGAAGTAAAAAGACTTGAGTTAGAACGAGGTACCTTTTTCAAGAGTTTTTCTGACAAGGGATGCATTTGTAGAGTCAATATAGATCGAGGGAATTGTATGGCCTTCATGAAAACAAATTTAGGCCCTCGACCTGCTGATTTGATAGAGAGGGGCAGAGTTGCAAAACATGGTTGACATCCCAGCAGCAGGAAAGAATCCATTATAATGTGACCTGAAAATAAATAGTATATGTCGCTGACATATTAAAATAGATGAAAGCTAGTATGACCTTTGCCTTATCTTATGTCTGGTGGGGTCTTTGATATAAAACAAGTTTTTACATTTGTTCTAATCGCAGAGATGGGTTGAGTTAACCAAGCTAAGTAAATCTTGATTTAACTGTAGTAATGTTGCAGACATATTGAAAGAGATGAAGGCTACTATTACCTTTGCCTTATCTTATGCCTGTTAGAGTCGTTGATATAAAACAAGTTTCATCATTTGTTTCAATCGCAAAAATTTATTAAAGTCAGCCAAGCCAAATGTTATCTTTAATTTAACTGGTATAATGCCCCAAACAAGTTATAGTAGATGAAGGCTAGTATTACCTTTGCCCTATCTCATGTTTGGTAGAGTCTTTGATATAAAATAAGTTTCTACATTAGTTTCAATCGCAGAAATTTAGTAGAGTCAGCCAAACTAAGTGTTATCCTTGATTTAACTGGTATAAGATCGATTGAAAGCTAGTATTATCTATGCTTTAATCTACAAAATGTGGTTGAATCTACGTAAGCAGAGAGATGTTACGAGAAACTTGGAAGTTTCACTGATCAGTTTAGAATTTACATTGGATGGAGATGAAAATCTCACTTTTGGAATTGAAAAAACAAAAGTGAGAAATGGAAATAGAGTAGTAAGATCCTTAACGATAGTACTGTTTCAGTTGCTTAGTGTTCCTAGGATTTGAAATGGGGATTCTGTCTTATGTCATGAAATAATATGATTCCAGGCCTGAGAGACCTGTGATAATTAATGGACCCTCCCAATTGTCGGTTAATTTTCAAGTGTGAGGCTCTTTGCGATGTTGAGGAATATCTTTGAGGACGAGATCATCAATTTGGAAGGTACGGCTTCTGACTCGACTATTATACGACTTGGCTAGCATATGATGATATTTACCTAGGTTAGCGATGGCATGTTCCCTGGTTTCATCGATCATATTAAGGTTACAAGCTAATTAGAACTCATTTTCCTCGTCAGTTAGCTCATGATCTCAAACTGGATGATGGTATTTAAAAGGAATGATGACATCAGTGCCATAGGTTAGGAGGAATGGGGTGTATCCTATTAACTATCTGGAAGTGGTACGATATGCCCATAGGACATGAGGTAGTTCTCGAACCCAATTCCCTTTTTTCTATGAGTGAAGCCATTTTTTGAGTCCATCCACGATGGTTTTGTTGGTGATTTCAGCTTGGCCATTGTCGTGAGGATAGTAAGGATTGGATTATGAGTGGATGATATTGTGTTGGTTGAAGAGGGTTTCAATTTTTTCTCCCACAAATTGGGGCCCGTTATCGATACGAATTAGGTGGGGGCACCCAAACCGAGTGATGATGTGTTCCCATATAAAAGAGATGACCTCTTCTTCTCTGGATCGACACATTGGAACTGCTTCTACCCATTTCGTAAAATAATCGGTAGCTACAAGTTGGTGATGGCGGTTACCTGGAGAGTTAGGGAATTCGCCGGCGAGATCACGTGCCCATGCTTTGAATGGCCAGAACACCTTTCTTGCATGGAGTTCGAATGCAGGGGCGCGTATCATATGTCCATGCCTTTGGCAAGTATCACTTCTGTGTGAGTACTCCTCTACTTGCTTGCGCATGCCAGGCCAGAATACACTATGTGTAATAACTCTGTTTGCTAGTGATTGACATGCGGCATGGGAGCCACAAGTCCCTTCATGTAATTTGCGAAGCATTTCATATGCTTTTGGTTTGGAGAGGCACTTAAGGTAAGGCCCCGTGACAGAAAAGCAGTATAGCACACCATTTTGATTAGTGTAGTACTTCGAGTTGTTGATCAGTTGTTGGTGCTCTTTTAGATCTGCTGGGAGTGGTCCATTGCAATAGTTGTCGATACTAAGGTAGGCTAAGTAAGGCTTTTGTCAATCATCATCTCCCCCTTTATCGCCCCCAGTATTGATCGTGCATGCAGAAATACGATCAATGTTGGGGGTTGAAATAATTTTGATCTGGAGATATTGAGCTTCTGTACCCAAGACCCCGACAAGATATGCCAAGGAATCAGCGTGCCTATTTTCACCTCGAGGAAAATAATCGAGAGTTGCTTTCGCGAACTTGCTTTCGCGAACTTGCTCATCCTATCTGCAATGAGGGCTGCGTATTTGATCATCTTTCCATTCTTCTTGTATTGCTGAGAGTAATGGTGAATGATGAGTAGTAAATCTGTGTAGATTGAGAGTTCGGGGACATCGAGCTCAAGAGCGAGGTCGAGTCCGTAAATGAGAGCTTCGTACTCGGTGATATTATTTGAGGCCTCAAAATCCAAGCGGATTGATTTATCAATTCTATCATTGGAAGGGGTAATCAAAACGACTCTGATTCCTGACCCTGCGGGTTCTTTTGATCCATCTATGATAAGTCTCCTACGCATTTGATATGCTGGGAACTATCCCTCGATCTCACCCAAAGTCGAGCTGTCACCAATTCAAATCCTTGTAATTGGTCGTCTAGAAGTAACCATGATTGAATATTACAGTAAAAGAATGACTTAGGATATCGTGGAAATGCAATCTTTCCTACAGACGGCGCTAAATGTAATGGCCAAATTTTGTAAGCTCGAAATGTCTTGGAATTCGCTATCACACCAATGAACCTGCAACAATATTCTAATGGAAATTAAGAAATAACACATATGTTTTTAGCGTAGAAAACCTCTAAATAGGTAAAAAAAAATTATGACCTCGAGTGAAGGATTTTTTTAAAAGTATTTTTATTACTTGAGGCGGATATCTTATTACAAGTGATCTCTAGATATAGAAATGCCTGAACCTTGTAACTAAGAAGTTTGAATGTTGTTAAGAATCTAGAATAAGCAGTTTCTTGATGATCTCTTGTATATTTTTTCTGGTCCCTGTCTCTTATGAAACTTTTCCTTTATATAGACTTTTCTGCAGCTCTTCATCGTGCTGGAGTACATTTTATGAACAATGTGGTTAGTGGCGGTTGACTGAGTAACTGACGAGTTCGTGAGAGACAGGTGTCTTTGACTGGGTAATGATTTTTGGGTTAAGTTCGACCTATATTTTAAACCAGTTCGTGGAGTTGGTTGCAATGATGACCGGGGTAGTTATGTTATAAATGCTTGAGTCTGAGATGTAGGTTATTCGAACTGGCGACAGCTCGACTTTGGGTGAGATCGAGGGATAGGTCCCTATAGGTGCAAACAAGTTTTCAAGGTCGTATGATAAAAGTCACTTGGGAGGAGAAAACTTAAGACATCCCTTACGTCATAGCCACCTATCCCTTCATGCATCAAAATTATTCGAAAGGGCCTCAAAGATGAAATCAAGTTTTAAATTCACAGTTTTGAAGCTAGACGAGATTGAGTCCTACCTTGATAACTTCGACGATTCTTTAACACAGACAGATGCATCGCAACCAAACATATCTACTTCTTTACCTGATTCTATGATGTCTGGAACTATTATTTTAAGCCCTCTCGTTGTTCAAACAAAAGGATAAACGAATGGGCAATATGGAAGGGGGCCGGGGATGGAAGAGGCTGTTATGAAGAAGAAGAGAACATGAAAAAGTTGTGGAGTACTTGGCAGCCATGACAAATGGACATGCCCACTTCTCAAAACGAAGATAGTAGAATAACGTAAGTACATATTCGACACTATGCAAAAATGCCATATTCTCTATAATGTGTTTCCCATGTATTTACCCTGTATTTACAATCGGAATGAATTCCATGTAGGAGACAGTCATGGGTTGATTGTAATTGATTGTAATAAATGCCATATTCTATCTAGCCGTTGCAAGAGAATCTTGACAACCAAGACATCTAGGAAAATAAGAGTCTACATGGCACCGATCTGTAATTGATTGTAATAAATCTGTATTTGATAATTACTGTTGGCGAAGGATATTGGTGGTTCATTCAACAATAACTTTGGCTGATAATGGAATTTAGGACAATAACAATGAACTATTTGGAATTCAGGGATTATGTAGCTTTATGCATCTATGAATTTGTAGATTGTCAAAAATACAGCATTAAATTGTCAGTTTATGTAATAGATCGACTATAATTTAACTAAATTGTCGAGTTCGACAATATTATATACCCATAACTTCAATTACACTTGGTAATTGTTGGGCTCGACAATATTACAAATGCATAATTCCAAATACACTACCAAAATTGTTGAACTCGACAATATTATATTTTGCAAGTAACCATATACACTACGAATATTGTTGAAATCAACAATATTTTATTTTTTAACTCCAAGTGCACTGTTAAAATATTCTTCGCAGCCAATATGTACATACTTTGAATAGTCAGAAATGAGATTCAGATGACCTAACAGAACAGTGTATACTAAAATAAATCAACAAGGGTACTTTTACAAAAAATTATATACTATGATATACAAATAGTGAGCTAACATAACTGTGATATACAAAAAATTGATAACCATGTAGACTACCAATAAACAGTGAGGTAACAGAACTGTGATATACAAATATTTGGTTGACAATACTATTTGATTGTCGAAAAACCAACAACGATCATGTCATTCACTCTATACCCCTTTACATTGTGCTCTCTAAGTAATGCCTTGAAGGTCCTTACACTCACATCAACATACCTAGTCAGTTGTTCTTTCACAGAAGCCGGAGGAATTTCCAGATTTGTATGATCGTAGAAAAGAGTAGAAGCTGGAGGCATTGGAGTATCAAACCTTGGAAACAAACGAACGTAATGGATGTTTTCCCCTAAACCAAACCACCATAACTTACTAGTATCCATAAGAAGGTTTTGGAACCTCTTCTCCTATGAAGTAGTGTTTCTTTTACGTGCCAAAAAGAGGGGTAAGAATATATATGCTTCAGTGTGGCTAATGAAGACCAGAACCTTCTCATAGTAAGTGGATAATAAATATGTCATATGCCTATACTTCACATGCTGATGACTAAAAAACACGCTTGCAATAGAATCTGATACGCGTTCTCACCGTCTAAAGTGAATTGTATACCCAATGTTTGGCTGAAGATACTCTTCCAGAATGTGGGCTCCTTGCAGAGAAAGGACTTCAATAATTTTATTACATCTGGGAATCTATGTTGGCTCTGGTGCTGAATCATGGCGGTAACCCTAAAAACAGAATTGCTATCATTAATTTTAACGCCACGAACATCTAGAAGATACTTCGCCCACGGTTGGAATAAAACTTATTGTAACTTCTTCTTCTTAGCCATATTCTCCCTCCTAGCAATGATAGCATTTTCAAGGGTTACCCCCGTGGAAACCAAGTCTTCTTGATAATCTCCCTTGGGTTCTTGCTGTGCTATTGTGAAGAATCTTTCATTCTGGTCAAAACGTTCTTCAAACGTTGGGTCCCCCATATCTCCTATCCCTTCACTCGCCAGTACCTTCTTCAATGATTGATGTCAAACCTCCTGCAATAGCAATAACTAGATATTATAGTAGACACTAATAGGTGCATCACCAAAGCTTATCAATAATGATATGACATGGGGTGGCTTAGGTACAAGAGTTAGGAATAGGTCATACCCATTCATTGTTATTTACTTCCAAAGACTTCTTCATCTCTTCAGTATTAACCAACTTCTTACGCTGAAAAAAAACTCCAACATTAGGATTAACAATATGTTCTAAAGACATAAAGGAGATGAGTATCCAGTTCAGGTATTTGGATTTGACAGTCAATTATTGTCGATTTCGAAAAAACTATGTTGTCTAACCAAATACAAATTATCGATTTCGACAATACTATGTTGTCTAACTAAAGATAAATTGTCAAAATTGACAATTACTTCAGTTATTACTGTCGATACATTGGGTAATTGGATAATATTTACACATCACTACTACCATAACCAAACAAATATTGACCAGGGAATACAAGTTGAATGGAACATCTAATTATCCCTAACATTTAACATAAAAAATATACCCAAGTGCTTCACAAAATAAAACTTATATAAAGTCAATACTATCAAGGGAATCTTAGCCAAGACATTCCATTCACTTTTGGATTATCAAACACAAACTCCAATTCACAAACTAAAGCTAATATCATTCATTTTGAATGACTAACAAAATCTTCTTTCGAAATCAACTTCTTCTTAAGTTCCTCATGCGCAGACAACAAGTCATCATACTTTTTTGCTAGGTTTATGTCTGTCACAAGCTAATGTGATTGGAGGATAGCTAGCTGTTCAAAACAAGCAACACAAGAAAATATTACTAGAGTTAGAAATAATACAGCCTCAAACCAATAGATCCCATACAAGTGTGGGTAAACACACAGGTGTAGCTGGTGGAAGTTGCAAGTCTATCTACTCTATCAAAAGGGCATTGACTATTTTTAGTGACTCATTCTCTTTAGACTGTACACATTTGTAAAATAATTACATGCCATACAAGAATGATTAATGGACTCCGATAAGTAATAATGTTATACACCACATTACCTTCTTATTCAACTCAATGGATAAGCTCAAATTACATTCTTCAAGGCCAAATTTTTGCCATAGCTCAGCCTCCAAACTTGCATTTTTCTCTTGTAAATTCTTGCACTCCAATATCTACAAACAAATATATTATTACGAACATCATGCTTTGGAATAAAATATTCAATGGAGGGGATAATGGTATCTGCCTAAGGCCTTACCTTCGTATCTAACTGGGCTGATAGATCTGCGTATGCTAGTGCACATTGCTCATCAAGTACACGCTTCAGTTGCATATCTTCTTTCATTTGATCAATGCTTTCTCTCAGCAAATTACACTCACTTGTTTGAGGTTAAGAGGAGATGAAATAATTATTCTATAGCCAACTAACACTGCACATGTAAATTTCAAAATTGTCGACCCACTGGGGATACGATAATATTATTGTCGATCTCGGCAATATTTCATATAAATGAATTCACAAACAACTACATAATTGTCGAGCTTGACAATATGATATATTTTTAACTTCGCATATATCAAGATAATTGTCGAACTCGACAATTAGATATAATGATAACTGTGGATAAACATTGACCTTCTCATTTAGGGCCTCTGCTAGCTTTATGTTGGCTTCAGACTCTTGATCTTTATCTTCCTTAAGCTTCTGAAGTTCATCATTTAATACATTGATTTGCTAATCCAACCCGCAAGATTTAGCCCGTATTGGCATGGTACCATGGGAATTTGGAGATAGAGTGGCATGCTCATTGAGCTACAATTTATGTACATGATATTAGACAATAAATATTTGAAATAAAAAGGAAGGGAGTGAACAAAATATAAGGGAATATGTACTAACAGATGAATGATATTATTTACCACCAGCTTTATAGTGGTCCCCGGGGGTGTCACCATCCTCATTAACACAAGCTTGGTTCTTTTGATGAATTCTAAATATCCCAATATCATCATCTGCAGCCAAGCCAACGGGACAGATCATCATCCACAAGACAATGGCAAACCACTCCAAGTATCCCTCCGTTCATATTAGAGGCCCCTCTCGTACCCTTTGTCCCCTTTCAGCCTTCTTCAGTATCCAATCCTTCCACTTCTTTTAGGAGAAGCAATCAACCCACTCATACTTAGGTTGCATTTCCTCGGTTCTTTTAAGTTCCCTAGCTTGGACACCTCTGGACAGAAAGACTTTCTGGGGATACCTTGTTCCCGTGAAAACCGCCGCACAACCATATTTGGGTAGTAGGGCTTAAATTGTTTGTTTACCAAGTAGGACTACAGTAATTTATATATATTGTCGATTTCGATAATATAATATATGCATAACTCCAATTGGACTTGATAATTTTTGACCTCGACAATATTACATAGGCATAACTAAAACTACATTACAATAATTATCCAGCTCGACAATATTATATATGTAAAACTAGATCTACATTGCCATAATTGTCGAACTCGACAATATTACTCATTGCCAAATTCCATATACACTACCAATATTATCGACTTCGGCAATATGTACTTATATATTGGTTGTTTATCTAAGTGTATAACAGTGACCTATAGACATGTGTATACTACCAAAAATAATGGGATAGTTCATCTAAAAAACTTATATCATCGACTTTGTATTTGTCCAATGCTTCCTTAAACTTTAGTAAAGCCAGACCACCGTATCTATCTGTAATAGATCCACCCCATTTCCAATAAGTATAGTGCTCGTATTGGTCGGAATCCATCTCCGTCGGTATCCCAGCAAGCTTTGGGAAATATACAAAAATCCATGACTACATTTATATAGATAAACAAAGTCAAATTAGTAAAGGGATAGGTGGATGCATATGCATACAAATTAGTTGTAAAGGCATAGGGGAATCACCACGTGTAGCGTGGTATAGCATACAAATTGTCTCTCATCATCTCGAGATGCTGCACTGAGATTATGATATATGTGCGTCAGAACTGTTGACCCCCATGACTACTTCTTTCCTGCTTTGTCCTTGGCAAACAAGTCCAGATATCGTGCACTGACATCAGTGCCTTTTTTGTGGGGAATAAGAATGATCCAAGTACGTATAACATGTACGCACGAGCAATAGACCTGGTTGTTGACCCCTTTTTCTTGGCTCTCGCAGCAGTACCGTCACTGAGAGCCTTTTCCAATTTGTAGGTATAATAGTCTCTTAGTTTCTTCAGTGACAAAGAATTATCAGCACCACCAGTTTTCAAAGCCTTGAATCCTTTTAAATCTAGCACTAGATTTTTCTCAAATACCTCGAGAAGCGTGAGGAATCCCCAAGTCCTGCCAATTACAGTGGCATTACCTTCTGCACAAAAGCCAATCAGTTACTTCACATCATCAAAAGTTGGAGTCATCTCCCCCTATTTGAAGTGGAAACTGTTAGTTTCTAGCTGCCAAGGTTCAGCAAAAGTAGAAATAAGGCCAGAGTTATATGAATCATAGGATATGGCCCCAATTCTATGTAAACCCTTCAACTTAACCAAATCTTAGACCATTTGTGGTTCCTTTGTAAGATCCCATGTTGACGGGTAATGGTGAACACGAAGGCACGCCTTCTTCTGAACAATAACATCGATTATGTCAAAAAAATTGGTGATTACCAAATAATTGGAATAACAAATAATAATTAAGTAATATACCTGCCCTAGCGCAATTAGCCTCACTCTATGGAACTTGAAGCTCCTGAGCAAATTAGTATCAATAGGGCCAACCTCTTCGTTGTCTGCAGCCACCTCGTCTTCACAATTACGCCCAGAACTACGCTCACAATTTACCCAACACTATCTATATTAACATCACAATCTATTGGGAGCGTTGGTTGAGCTCCCAAAGCATCTTGGGCTTACTTACTCTGAATTTGAGAACCCCCAGTCACCCAAACCTCGTAACCATCTTCAATGTGAGCTCCACTGTGTTCAGAAACACCCTCATTTGTAGTTTTAGCAGTGTTTGGAGAAAACATTGTTGTCGTCTAAGCAAATTTTCTTTTTCTCTTATATGTAACTAGATCTCCAAAGTCTGGGTATTCCAGGTTTGCTCTGTCTAACTTTTTTCTTCTTCTATTAGAAGCTGTAGGAGATACTTTCTCTTTCATGGTGTACCTGTACACAATTTGATGGGAACTAGTCTAAGTCTCAGTGAAATATTGTCAAAATCGATAATATACTCAATATATAACTTCAATTGTACTTAAAAGTTGTCGAAACCGACAATGTTATATATACAATACTTCATGTACATTATAATAATTGCTGATCTCAACAATATTTTGTTTCATAAATCCAATTAAATTTATCAACAATTTTTGTTTTTCTTAGTCCAATTTTATAGTTAAATTGTCGATTTCGACAATTTCTTTTTTTAACTAAGTCCAATTTCATAATTATTTTGTTGAATTCGACAATACCAAGTTTCCATATCTCTAATCCCATTGTCATATTGTCGAATTCGACAATGTTGCCTATCCAATGCACAGAGAGGACCTGAACTAGGGGTACAATGCACAGAGGTAAAAGAAATTTTCAATTTCGATTGTAAATGAACTACTATAATTATTGAGGGATTATTGTCAAGGTATAATAAAGAATTTCAATACCTTCAAATAGACACCAATTTTTGGGACCCCAATATTCAACGTAACAACAAATTATTCATCCCTTATTCCCTTCCCTGAAAAGATGGGGAAAAGATAAAGAGAAATCCCAATGGAAAAAAAACTTGTCTCCCTTGTTTTAAGCGATGAGTACAACATAGAGAAACTGTCCGAGAGAGAAAAACTATTTGAGAGAGAGAAAATATTTAATGGAGGGACTTTTTGGAAGGTTTAGGGATTTTGAATTACACTCATAGAGTTTGGTTTGTAAGAGAGAGATAGAAAGGGAAGGTGGTTTGTAAGAGAGAGAGAGGGAAAGACAACAATATGACGTGACTGCCAGGTAGAGTTGAGTAAGGCGAGATACACTATTTGGTTTTCTACCTCATTTCCTATATAAGAAATTACCAATTTTGAGAACCTCATCTAATAGAGATGAGTGGTTGGTATTGAGTAAGACTTGAGTTTTGGTTTTTGAGTGTCTAAATCTTTTCCCATACTCTATGGGGTCATTGTTGGTGTTATTATTGGGTTTTGTTTGGGCGGTCATTTGGTTTTTGGCTAAATATTTTTCGTGATACTCAAGCCTTCTCCAAACTCCTTGAAAACTCTTATGTTCTCTCCTCCACCCTCAATCGTCAATTCTTCTCAGTTTAGTGAGGTGAGAATTGGTAATTATTGAGGCTTCAACAATACCAATCAATCTCTCTCCAACTCCAACCTCAATTCCAAATTTCACAAATCCAATTTCCACAAACAATTCGTATCTCCAAACTTGATCTCTATTTTTCCTCCAAACTCCTCGAAAACTCTTTTCTCCTCCACCTTCATTTGCTAATTCTTATGACTTTAGTGAGGTAAGAATTGGTAATTATTGAAGCTTTAACAACCCAATAAAAAAAGCTCTATTTTTTGTTCCCTGATCCAGTTGAAATTGGTAATTATATGTTTGTTTTTGCCTTAATTGATTGTTTTAGCTTTAAAGTGGGATTTGTAGAGGCAAGTAGAACTGCCCGAATTAGGTTATTTGCTGTAATTTGGGGTTTTCTACAGTGGGTAAAATATCTTCTTTTGCTTTTGATTTTGGATAATTTGTTTTGACTTATGATAAATGATTTATGATTTATGATTTATGATATAAAGTTTGAAGCTTTCGATTTCAATTTTAAGGAATTTTGGTATGTATTCTATTTAAGTTTTAATCTTTCTATGGGAATAATGTTATTGTTGTATGACCTTTGATATACTTGTTTCGGTAAGGGATGTTTACCTTTAATAATCCCAGAATTGCCAATCACCTCTACCAAATTTAAATTATATTAACAACTACTAGTTCAGTTGGTTGATTATATATTGAGATTTGGTAAAGGCTAGGGGATCTACTAATTATATATTTTGGCTCACAATGTTAAATGCCTTCAAACAAGGTAATTAACCTATTATATTAGGCATAATAAGAAAAAAATACCCCAAGTATCCAACAAAGTTATATTAGTTATATAATCAAGCCCTTTTCATTTCCAAGTTTTACTAAAATGAATCAAGTACAGGCTTGATCAATTCACCAGAATTATATCATATAACTCATACCCCAGTTACGCATACACCAAACTGGCCGAGCTTGACCGCACCAAGTCCTAGCCACAAATAATCGAATATCTTGGACTATCAGATTTGCTATACCTGTCTTTGGTTGAATCATCTAACAACTCCCTTTGCAGCATATCATCTACTTGAATATATCATTCTAGACGAGTCTGTAGAATTGATTACTCTTCCGCCACTTAAGCATTTTCGTATTCATTTATAATGCAGCACATAAACATGTTTTAGCGGAAATTCAAACCCATATGCAACATTTCTTCATTTCTCACTGTAAGAGTCACGACCTGTTTATACACCCCATCATGATTTTCTCTCATAAGAAGATTTGATTCATCCCAAGAGTGAAGAAATGCAACTTTTGAGAGAGGTGTATCTTTCTATTTCCTTTAAAAAATTTTTTCTTGCAAAGGCAAATTAAGGCTTAGGCAGACTCCATGACCAGTTGTATAAAAAGATTGAAAGAGTTACATCCTAATGACTCTTTTCCCCTAGCATCAACATCTATATATTTGTACAATCCAGTTCAGAATGAGCTAGGCTATAAATCATGAAACTAATACGAGATAAGCGACTTGCTAAGAAGCCTGCACATTAATTTACTTCCCTAAATATTTGGAAAATTCTAAGCTCTGTAAACCATGGCATCATCTCTAAAATAGTATGATCGATATGTAAGTGATGATGTCTCCCTCTATCTCTCTATGTAAAGTGTATCCTTATTCTCTCATTCTCTGTTGCTTTGCACTATCTCCACAGTTACATGAACTCGCCTCACTTTCTATAGTTTCACTTCAGTTAGTTGATTATTATCTGTTATCTCTGTGAAGGGAGGTTTTTCGAGTTCGTTTTTTTTGGTTTAAGCCTTGAGCTTTTGTTTCCTCTCTACGAAGAAGATCTATTTTTTCTTACTGGATTGTCATTTAATCGCAATTATTGTTAATAGAGTTACAATTTCTCCTCCTCTTTTCAATTGCATTTGTTTTGTATTTATTCTTTTGGATGTTCTTTGTTATATTTATCTACCTTTCTTCTGCAGGTGGCTTTGCATCAATAAGCATCTCCAGGATGGTGTAGTTCTATCTCTAATATAAGCCACCATGCAAGCTTAGTCAGTGCTGACCCATAATCTCTAGTCCCATATTCTTAGCTGCCTCCATACCCTTAAGTATAGCATGCATTTCATGTACTACTATATCTACAGGTTCCACCATTCCTGCAAAAGAGACAATACAAACTCCATTAGAGTCTCTAACCAATCCTACTATTCCTTCTCTAGTTGTGTCATAAGATCCACCAGTATTAAGTTGCCAGGTTCCAATTGTAGGAGGTATCCCATGCCTTGTAGATACTCTGTGGGAGAGTGTAAATTGGATGTAAGGACCAAGCTTCACAACAACTTCTATTCCTTGATGAGTTTTTAGACTTCTTGATCATGAAAGTTAGCCTTGTGTGTGCATCATCATATATCATCTTTAGCACCCGAGGGGCAGTTTTAAATTTATTTATGAAGGTTGTATTGTTTCTTGTCCTTGATGTGCTACTCTAGTTGTTCTGTAGCTGTTCATTTTATATCAAAGAATCAAAAAGTTTTGACTGTAGGTACTCTATAAGATGACATTGTATTTGATTTATAGAAGGTTGGTGATACACATTGACTGATGATACAAACATTGACCGAATGCTTATAAAAAACTTTATTATCCATTTTGTTATTGAATTGATAGTTATCTTATGTTTTGTATAGTTTTTTCAATTGAGTGTTGCATAAAGCTTTAAAACATGCCATCAAGCTATAATTGTATTAGTTATATAATCCATTTTGTTATTGAATTGATAGTTATCTTATGTGTAATATAGTTTTTTTTCAATTGAGTATTGCCACTATATTCAACTTTAGTTTGTATAAGTGCTTCTTTGCATATAGATATGGCACCAGGTACAACAAGTCGATGTTTGTGGGCATAATCTACTTCACAACTTGCGGTTAATACATGAATGATTCAAGTGTTGGTAAGATTGAACTTTAAACTTTTCTAGTTTTTTGTTGGGTTTGTTTAAATAAGAAGACTAAGAATCTAATATTGTTTTATTTTTTTATTTTTTTTAATAGCTGCATGTAAGAGGAAAAGAGGGAAGGCTGTGAATAACAAAGTTATTGATTACAAAGCTATTACTGGTCAGAAGCCTAGGATAGAGATCCACTCAAAATATGCAAGGCCAGTAAGGGGGTGGAGTTCTCAATTTGTCAGGGAAGTTGGGTTAGTCGCTCGTCAACATTGGCCTCTTACGGCTATGATGAAGTAAAGTAGAAGATGACTTGAGAGTATTGTTTTGCTTCTATTAAAATAGTTATGTTTGATTTGCTTATACTAAAATATTCATTTAACTACAGAAAATTAGTGAACAGAATTCAAGTAATCGTTAAAAGCTCCCAACAAACCATTGCGGTGGTTCAAAGCCATTCGTAAAATAATTGGAGGAATCTGTACGTACTATTTTTTATTTACATAGTACGTTGGTTGCTTTCCAACTATTTGATACTATTTCCATCGTTATATGTTTTTGACTGTTGAACAGCGTGACTCTGAGACTCAGCAACCTGTCGGAATGATCGAATTATATCATCGAACCCACTTTAGTTATACAACTTGAGGAAAATAGAGGAGATGGATGCCCTCAAGAGAGTTTCGAGGCTTGGATGCTGCAATTTAATACCTAATCTCTTCATGGTATGTATGAATTGTGTTTATTAAAATTGATTAGTTGCATGCATGCCTAATTATTTACTAGTCATTGGGATGGGTTATTTTAAGAGATGTTTATTTTATTTTTATTTTTTTTGAAATTGAGTTGGGGGATTAACCCCCCTGCTAACATAACCAAAAGAACAGTAATTACAAGGTGGAGACTACTCCAAACCTTACAGAAAAGGATAAGGAGGGCTTGAGCACTAAAAAAAGAGATTACAAAGTAGAATCCTTGCAACAGATAGTCAAGAACTTCAATGTAAAATAACAACCAACAAAGCAAGCTACATAACAAAATTTTAAGTACAAGTAAGGGATCATTCCTCAAAAGATATCCCAGGAGTTTCTGGCAACACAACATGCCTTGAAAGCACCTGTTTATGTTTATTTGTAGCTTTAGTCACTAGAATGCCATTGCAATTAAACTGTCTTTTTTAACCATTTTCTGATCAAAATAGATCTGCAGAAAGGCAACAACTTTGTTGCTTCCTTCTGCCCCCCCCCCCCCCCCCCCCCATTTTGGAAAGGATAGAACATCCTTAAGGTTATATACTACCCCAACCATTTTCTGAACTGAAATTGTCTTTTTCATCCATTTTTTCTGAACTGAAACCAACTTTTTTTTTTCCTCTTCCCCCTTCACTGAACTATGGGGTCTCCCTTCCTCAAACAACTAGTGTCCGGATCTCTCATTTCTTTAAAATCACAAGGTAATGGTCCTGGACTACATTATGAGCTTATAATTCACCATTGTTTATTGATTTTAAGCACTTTTAATGTTTAAGATTACTTACTATCTATAACTAACGTTACATTACATCATCTCCCACAAAGAAAAATAATCTCTTAAGAACAATCATCAAACGCCTTCCATCCAATCTTAATCTCCTCTTCCTCTGATCCATCACTACAATCTCTGCTCACTCACCATTCCTTAATCACCTCCCTCATCAAAACCAACCCAAACAACAACACCCCAATGTTTACTCACTCATGAAACAAGACCACATTGAAATTTGCTCCAATATATGGTTCAAAACCTTATCTAACTCCACCATACAGCCCTCTGTAGTAGCTACTCGCAGCCTTCAACAGTCAAAGCCCACTTCACAGCCTACTCGAATGTATCGAAGCCTATCCAATCCCTAAAATAGACTTCACAAAGATCCCCTGAAGCCGAAGCTTCGATACTAGGCAAAGCCTCGTGGATGGATTAACACATCGCAATAGACATTCTTCGACCATATTTACACATGGTCAAAGTGTGACAAGACAGAGAGCCAACCACCAGACAAGCCGTCGTAATGATTGCCTTTACAGCTACAGTGACAGACCGACCACTGCGTAACTGTGCCAAAGTACAGAGACATATTAGATAGTTGTCATATTGATAGTGCAGATAGGACCGACGCCCATATCCCGCTGGATTTCCTGACAGTAATCATGTAATTCGGACCCACACTTGGTGACTCAGCTTCCTATGACTTTATAATAGAGAAGAGCGGAAACCAAGTGGGGGTTAGAAAATGTTCTCCAACCCCTTACATATTACCTTCGATCTCTCAGTACACACTGTATTCGAGCCCTCTAATTACTCTTCAGTATATAATCTTTCTTAAAGTCGCATCAGAGGTCGTAGAGAGTCACATTTGGGCCTCTACGCAAGTATTTGTCTTTAGTTAGTTCTTTCTT
>JACGCM010000298.1:0-26053 GCA_014058105.1 Kingdonia uniflora | reverse complement strand
TTTCATCCGTTTGGGGAGCTGTGGATATAAATGTAGTGAAACAACAAGATGGGAGTTTCAAGTCATCTCCTTGGTTTGTTAAGTTTGGTAAGTTTTCAAGGGTGTTGAAGACGGGGAGAAGATTGTAGTATAAATGTTACTGGGGTTGATTTTGGATTAATATGTATTAGGATCATAAAGGGGATGTTTTTTTTCTTATGGAGGTGAATGGGGAAGACTGGGAGGAGTGTGTTGGGGTGGCTTCGTTTTCTTAGAGTGATGAGACAGATAATCAAACTCAATCTGAAGTTGGAAGGATAAAGAAGTCGAAGAGTTGTGATTTTTGCTAAAGTGAACCAACTTCGTTACTGAAGTTGAAGTGGGGATAGGAAGATTGTAGCTAATAGCTGCCCTGAGATTTGTTTCTCTCATGTACGCAGTGAGTAGGTACGAGAGAAAGCTATTGGCGTATTATATTAGTTATATTCTCTCGCTAGGGCGTAACCAATACTACAATTACTGTAAGACATAGGTTGTGGTTGTAGAATCGTTGCTGTTGGATTCTACGTTCTTAAATCACAGCTTAACTCAAGTTCCTGAAGTAATCATGAACTCTATTTTCATTGCTGTAGTATAGTTGTTGTTGCTGTAATATAGTTGCTGCTGCTGTTGCTGTATTGTAGTTGTTGCTGTAGTATAATTCCCAAATGCATTAAGACATAATGATCTTTATACTCTTAATAGTGGAAGTTTCGTTAAATTTATAGTAAGTTCCTTCATTATACCGTCAAAGGTTGAAGCAACTATTCTTCATAATGGATACTCCTGAGGTAAGTCACATTACATTATTAGTTAATGTACTTAACTTGATCTTTTTCAATTGTGCTTAGCCTACATTTTCATATTCCACAATTGCCTATTTATTTCGTCTATGTTTTCGTAATTGATTAAATTAGATGATTAAAATTACAGCATATACTTTTCCATATTTGACTAATTATAATTTTAATGTCGTAAAAATATAAAACGCTATAAATTTTAACGATGAACAAAATTCAACCACCTTCAATGTGTTTGATACTAGGCCATCAACTGTACTTATCCCTGGTATTCTTAACAAAACCTTTTTTCTGAGCATTAATGTGGGTGCTCCTATTTTCATGTATTGCTTTTAATTTTAATAACCTAAAGCATTATGCATTATGTTCCGTAGTGGTATAAAATTGTTCTTTGGAAAACTCGAATAAACAGGACAAATATGTTTCACAGTGATACAAAATTATCTGCATATATGGCACTAACATTCATTATATTTTGGTCTAAATTGTACTTAAATTCTAATTACACCCATGACGAACTCGCCGCCGAAGCGCAAAAACGACGACAAATGTAATAGAAAAGGTCTTGAAGCTCGCGTTCAACCTAATCATCTAAAGGATGGAGTTTATTCAGGTTTGAAGCTATTAAGTATCTTCATAGTTACATATTTAAGGGGCATGAAAAGACTCAGCTTTGTGATGAAGCTGCAATTAGAAGTAAATTGTGATGGAGTTAATTATACATATTAGAGTGGATTTTTTTTAGCATAGTTGGAAGTAACATCTTTGTTTGTGGACATCTTATTATATTTATCAATTTGTATGGTGAAGAAAAATGACGACCAAGTTTAATTGTTTTATCATAATGTTGAATGCTTGCCTTCCTAATTTTGTAGTTAGTGCCGAAAGCATGCAGAGTTGTTAAGACTATCATCCGTGACTTGGTCAAGGGTAACATGAAAGTTAAGTTTTTATGTATTATTAGGGAAAAGGGGTTGTGACATAATAGAAAAAATGTGAGTTGTGAGAATCATATAAAATAACTATTTAGAACATTTTTAGTAAGTGGAGTCCAAGTTAGCTTTTATGTATTATTAGGGAATGTTTTTCTGGAAAGTGAACAAAATAAAGGTTTTGATTTCGAATTCATTGAGATGAAAAAAAGGAAAAACTATGAGAGAGATAGAGATGTGAGGATGTGTGGTTCTTTAGCTTACCTCCGTGGGACGCCGTACCTCGAAGATACCTCGACGATAGTTGGGAGTCCTTTGGACTAGCCGCACGTGAGGGTGATCCTGGTAGACCCAATGGAGTGTGAAGTTAAGGAAGATGGGATAAGATAGATGATTGTTTGGGAAGACCTGAATCTCAGGAAATGGATAAGACTAACCTTGGGATTTCCCGACATGGCAAGCTACGACCCCACACGAGTAGCATGAAATTGGTGTAGGCTTATTCAGTTGAGAGGGATTAGGGGTCATGACGACTAATAATAATAGTAAATCCGAACCGGTAAATAATAAGTTGAACTACAATGTGCATGTTTTAAAAATAACCTGACCAAGTGATAAGATGACCTGATCTTTACAAGTTTACTTGTCATTCCTTATGGAATGGGACATAAAGGAACCAAGTAGAGTTGTTAAGAGAAGTGAATGTATCGTTATTTAAGATAGGTGTGCAAGACACGGGTGAGTACATGAAATGGTTCGAAGAACCGGAGGATCTGAGGGACTTAAAACCCCTGATGCATCTAAAGCACGTCGATCAGATCATTGTTGAGGTCCTTACTTGTAGTGGTGGTGACGTGGGCGATTGTGAGTGGGTTGAGAGCAAGCGTAACAACCATTCGTACTCTTGAGTTCAACGGTGGGTCCAACGGAATAATGGATCCAAGAGGTTACCTCCAACTCGACTATCTGCTGTTGCTTGTCAAGGAGTCAAAGTAAAAGACTCCCCAGACCTCGGGCCCTCCGATGTATGCTCCCGGAGGGAAGAGGTCGTACATATCCCGACGAGCTTTAGTCATCTACTCTTTGAACAACGGTACATTCCACTAAAACGTAATAACTACACTAGAAAGAGTTAACCATACTTGGGTTTAGACTCTTCTAGTTGCAGAGTTGACACAGTATCATTCATTGACTTTGACATAGTGTTGCATATTTACTTTGATAATCAAATTTTATTTCCAGATATGTTTCGTTGATATTACTATGTGATAGAATTTATAGTTAACCCATATTATGATATTATTGGAATTTTATAACTTGCAATGCATATTTTATATGCTGACCCCCATTTTCCCCCATTTTAGATCCTGTAGAGTACGAAGAGATTGCAGAGGAGGAGATTGTCGAGCCTTGAGCTGCGCTCCACCATTTGCCCGTGCTTGGTATATTTTAGTATTTTGGTTTATAGATGTTAGTATGGCATCCATTGTATATATTGCTTTTGCTTATGTATAGTTCTATCATATCCCAAACTATATATACTTATCATCACTTCTTGTCATAGCCATCTTGTATATGTGGTGTATATATATATATCATTTTTGGTTGTCATATGGTGTTGTAGATATCTAAAAATGTTGTGTGGTTGTGTGAATTTTATAACGAAGTGGAATCGGGAGCGTGTTGTGTATATACTGCCTAAACGCTCTCAAACCGACAGATTATATTATTCACTTGAGTGTTCATAAATGCTACATGTTTTTCTTTCTATAGGTACAAATGGAAACGTCCGATTTACAGGGAAGTGCTGCCAAAATTTCGGTAGGATTTCTCCTATTATTGGGTTTCCTTGCGAGATTCTGATACACATGTGATGTTTCACATGATATTATCATGTGGGATGTCACAAATGGTTAAGTTTCCACTGAAAACTTAATATATTAAGATTTGTTCCTCAGCCCGTTGACCATTTCATGCTACTTTTCTGTTGGGTTTTCTGGTTTCTAACATGATGCAATGTAAATGTGGAGTGTTACCTGTAAAATTCTTAAGGTGCTTCATCCAATAAGCAGAGAGCGAACGGCTCCTACTTGTTTCTTAAGGTCATTCATTTCGCTACTAGCTTCTTTATAGATATTTGGAAAGCCTTCCAAATCTTTTAGAGACAACTTACAGAATTCAAATAGTATAGTAGATACTAACTACTTATGCATGCCTGGAATTAAAAGCTTTCACAACTAAGGAATGTATGTTAGATACTTCTTTCATTATGGTTACTACTTTCATCGGCAAGACTACAATAATAATAATAGTAATAATAGTAAAAGGAGCTGGCGCATGTTAACCAACTTTTGTGCACCCTGCAGTTAATAAATAAGATATGAAAGCATTCAGATGCACAAAACTGATTCCATATAGACCAAATTATTTAGATTCATGCCATTGACCACACAAGGCACGGGTTAGGATGGTAATGAGTAATGAAAAAATAGCTGTTGTAGGAAAACATCAAAATTTCAGAGTTTATGCAGCCCCAAGTCCCAAGAAGGTAAATTTACATAATAAATGCGAAGGTCAATCAAACTGCAAATATCTTTGAATTTGGTTTTTGTCTACTTCCGTAACAGTGTAACTTAAGTAGAAAATGATTACTTTAATCTGATATGTAAGTGAAGATAAGGATGGAGAGGCCTTTGAGTATTGCAGCACAAGTGGTAGATAATGTAGAAATGGATAAACAATCTTACTAACCGACGTAAAAAAACAAAAAAACAATCTGGATACTGCAAGGCATTCAACAACAGAAACCAACTCGGAATTCTCAGAAAGGTCTAAATCTGCAAGCTTATTGATAAGTTCAGTACGACATTCAACTACCTGTAAGAGAAATTGTGATTCAGAAACCAAGCTTTACAAAAAAGAGTTCATGGATAAGATCTATAAAATTATCCTAATGTTTTGCATCATAACAAAACTGGCAAACAATAGCAAGAACTTTTGAGACCAAGTTTTAGAATCTTTTGCTTCGAAGAAAAAGAAACTTGTATTAATGAGGTGGAACTAGGGGTGCTGAGTATTGAATAAGAAACAGAGAAGGTCACTTAGCTACGCAAGAAAGACATATACATTAAAACGAGTAAAGGAATGCAATACATAGGTAGAGGAGCTCCATCAGTCATCAGTATGTTACTAGACATCTCAACCAGTAAAGGTTTATATATGATAAATGTAATGTTACCAAAAAGGAATCTCATCAAATAGGGAGCCTACTTCGTATTTGCCTTTCCCTATCACCAATAGGGAGCCTACTTCCACTCACAAATGATGCGTTCCTCAAAATAAAACAACACGAAGTAGTTGATTATCCGTTGACTTGATCCTATTTAACTTGACCGTCCAAGTGACGGATCATTCTAAGAATTTGTATTGCTCAAACTAAACCAGATATAGAAAATTCTCATGCAATGCATTTACTTATTATGATCTCCAGTATTCAGCAGAAATATGAAAGATCTCAAACAGATTCATTGAATCATTCCTTCATAACTCAACGCTCAAGAGACTCCATCTCAAATGTGAATCAGCTTTCAGCTCAACCTAATCCCAACTACCAAATCCATCATTCTGCATTCTGGATGCTCTGTTGAATTCAGTTTTAAGAAATTTCCAAGACCAAGTCTCAGTGAAATAAAAGGCAGTGATTTAGAACTTGCCAAATCCTCTTGGAAACTGATTGATTATACTAAAAAATTTAGTTTGATTTTGAGTAAGTGGGTGATCTTCGGAGGACTACAATTATTCTCAAAATCAATCTGTACTACAAATCCTAGGCCCCCAATGCTCGGGAAGGGAGTGAGACAAAAGAATTGTCATGAGTGTATCTAGTAGTCCGTTCAAGATAAAGGATTAGGTGTACACATCGCTACGCATGGATTACAAAAGGTGAATGGATAATATGGATCAGACACTTAATAATACTAGGATTGGAGCGACTGTTCCAACTTGGGATAGTCCTGGTCCGAGATGTTCCCAGAACTTCCCTCAATAATAATAACTCTCTGACTTATTCACACTTGTAATCATTGGTTTCAGATCTGTTTTCATTATTTGGCTTGGATACAACAACTTGTATCTGTATGTAACCTATGCCGCCACTTTTCGTTTATATGATAACTTGTAACTTCCATCTCCATTTTCTTCATTTGGATACGACAATTTTTTGGGAACCTAATGAGTATGGTAATTGTAAGGATTTTTTTTTTCTCACCATTTTTTTTTTTTTGCCAGGTTAGCTGTATGAATTTGGGACTTCATGGGATTTCTTATCGTAGATTTGATTATCCTCATTGCATTACACCTTCTGCTAATTCATTTAAATTTGAAACTAAATTGGTTTGGATGTAGGGGTTTCCTAAGTTAAATTTCGAGTATTATATATAAAACTAGGATCATCTGCTCGGGATCAGGAACGCCCAACCAAAACCGTGGATCAACTAATGGACAATCCTGATCTATATCTGCACACTTCCACCCATTTTAATTCTTAACGCATTAGGTCGTACAAATGGGTGATAAGATCGGTGGTTAGAAAGTATTTCACGAATGGGTTTCCTCTTCCAAATCTCTTCGCTGTGAGATATATCTATTTACGATGTGATACAAACCGAACAACACACCAATTAGTATGCCCATCTCCAAAACAAACTGATGGGTCAAATATTAAACAAGTCTCTTCTCCCCCTAGCTCGTTCAGGCGAAACTTTGAGGCCACTTCGCTAACATATCCCTAACTATTTTTGATCTTCTCCCACCAATCTCGAAACTCCATCAGAATTAATCCTTGCTATGTGAATTGTTATGTGAATCACATTCAATAACAACAAACTATAAAACACTCCTCTAAACAAGGCGACAATTCCGATGGTTCACCAATTGACCACAGTCTCATTAACCTTTATAACCCACTGATTTCACATTTTTTTTTAAGTCATTTCTACAAACCCCTTCTTCGCACTAAATCAGTTTCTACCGAATAACACTAAAACTAAAGCTCCCGACTAACCCTAAACTCAATTGAACTCTTTGAAATCACTAACAATTTTTTAAGGGGTTTTCAGATACCCAAATCTATAAGGGTTGGCTTATTTCCACATTTCCACTAAATTACTGCAAACTCCTAATTTTTTTTGAGAGTTGAAGATCAAATTTATGCCAATTGTAGTTACAAATGAGTAGAAACAGCTTAATTTAATCTAAATAAGCAAAAAAAAAAAACAATCGGAAAAAATCAGAGAGAGAGAGACTTACATCAGAAGCTTTGATTGCTTGCATTAATCTCTGTATTTCGTTGTTGGGTTTATCCTGCCCCATCTCTCTCTCTCTCTCTCTCTGTGTGTGTGTTTCCCGCCTTTTTGAGCCTTGGATTGTAGGGGCGATTTTTTAAAGCACATATTATTTGGCACTATTCATAAAAACGACTGCCTCAATGCAGTGTCGTTTTTAAGTATCTACCAACTACCTTCGAGAACAAATAAAGCCATTCAGTTTGGCATCTTTCTGAAACTTGGCCACACCACACCAGTCCTAGACTCCAAGTGCAATAGTGCTCTTAGCAAAAATAAAACACATCTATATAATACTGAAGGAATAACCATGCCATGATAATTAATCTCAGCTGTTAATCACGCTACGCTCCATATATTGAGGAAAATTGAAGGTTTAGGTTATAACAATAAATATATGGAATCATAAAAGCCGTTAGATCATAAGGGTTATTTCGTCTATTCTCGCAATTTATTTAATCCTAAAATGCCCCCATTTCGTCTATACTAAATCCCTTAAAGAATAGACATCTTAATCATAATTATTTGATGAAATAGTGGGTATAAATGGAAGTCCAACCCACAATTTTTCGTCTTACGAAATCAGGGGTATTTTAGGAAGTCTAAATACGAAATTAGGGGTATTTCAGTAAGTCCAACTCGAGCATTTCTTCTAACCCAAACCTTTTTTCCTTCCATCTTCCAACCCCAACCAAAATCCTCTCATGGTGCTAGATACAATCAACTCCGAATTAGAGCAACAAACCTCCAAAAGACACGATATTTGGCTCATTACAATGGAGTTCATTGGAGATCCAAAACCCTCTGATGACGAGATGGTTACAACATCTGTCAAAGCTATTACAGTTTTATCGAAAGGTATGATAGATAACATATTACCCTTTATTTTGTTAAAATATTGTTGATTTTTTTGGGATTTTTTTGGTTCTTTGATTGTTCGGTATTGGGGTTTGACAATGACGATGTGGCGAAGAAGAATCTCTCTCTCTACCATGGGATAATCATGGTCAAGGTTAACTGATTTAGTATAATTGCTTATTATGTATATTTACTTAGTGATTGCTTATTGTTGGATTCATAAAAACATCATTGATTAGGGTTTGTTTAGTTTTAATTTGGTGTAATTTGTGAGTGAAAGTTTGCTTAGTCTGATGAAATAGTGGGTATAAATCCCTTAAATAATAGGCATCTCAATACCATATGAGAATAATAATATACGATTGAATTAATAAATAGTGTTCCTGATTACAGTGGGAATTACAGGTTGCTAAAGCGAAATAATTACTTGACATCTTAGAGCGCCAATATGGGTAGGATTTTTTTCTCAAAAACCATGGTTGTATGCAAGAGATATGAAAAATATGTTGACAATGAGGCAACATAACAAGCTCGGATCCAATGCAAAGACCCTTCAAACAAATCGAACAAATGTCTCCCGTCTGTGTTAGTGTTATCTTTCTCTTCAATGTTTCTTCATCAAAGGCATGCTTCATCTCTTCTTTGTTGGCGTAAACATGTGCTGCCAAGAGGTCTATACGGAAAACATTATTGATCTTAAGATAAAACTTTGGGTACACTTTCAAAAGTGTCAATCAAGAACCGGAAGATCGCTTCTCCAAGAGAAAAGAATCCTCCCTGTTAATAAGATGTAGAGACCCCACACATTTCTGGTACCATGGTCTCGTTGTCAAACTCTTCATTAACCACTACTCTTGTGGGTTTATGTTCGCTTGCGCACAACATGCAATCCCCATCTTTCTCTATTCTTACAAACCACTGAACGTCCTATGTTATTACAAACTTAATACTGTTACACCTTTCTTTATCATTGTTATCGTCTTTGTTCTAAAGAATAGTGCATATATCGGCTCAGCGAAAAATTTGATTGGTGGCGCACATCATTCTTTACTCAAATCTTGGTTTTTTTGTGGTATAAAAATAGTGATGAGAGATAGAGTACAGACTTCAAATAGGGTTAGAACTCTGGAATCGTATGCATAGCTAATTTGTAACTTTTGGAGTTTTAACTCTATAAATAGTGTCTACATTTTATTGCAGGTCCCAACACTAAATTAAACTCAAGAAACTCAATTGTTGTAGCCACTTCTGCCTCTGACCTAATGTCCTCTAATACACCAATCAATCCTACAAATTCCACAAATATATCTATAAAAGGTATTTATTCAAAAACTATTTATCTTATGTTTGGGATTCAAAACATTCTATGCTAAATAATAACTCAAAATCTCAGAAGTTTCAAAAAAGTGAACATTCAAGCTATTAGCTTCTGAGGAGCAAGAAGAAAAGAGGCTCCTAGCAAACGCAAAAAAACGTAAGGCATACAAACAACGTGGAAATGTGAGTACTTGAATGTCATTTTCTACTAATGACTTGGTTACATATAAAATATAAACCTGATTGATGCAACTTTCTTATTGCAGGCACAAAAGTCAAATCAAGCTGAGCCTTCTAACATAAACCTAAATTTTACTACTAATAACATTGAAAATTCTAGGCAAAAAAGCAATCTTGAAATAACTACCAAACATATCGATAATTTGCCTCTTGTCGAACTAGATGATATTATGCTTAAAGGAAGTGAGCAAAATTCTTCAACATATGTAACCAATCAAATTTTTGAAAAGGTAAGAGTTATATATACAATTGTAAGTGCAATAGGCTACATAATTCCAGGTTTGATTTGAAATATTTAATATAGGACACATATATGATTGAAGCTGGAAATTTAGTTCCTATACCGATTTCTGGTTTACCTCCAACAATCACAAAAGAAATACCTAGTTCTATAGTTGGTGCTTATATCTTGCCACGTAGACCCAAAATTATAAAATTCAAAAAGATTTTTTCAAAAATGAAACTTGGCTCACATTTGACATCTGCTAATATGACTTACACCCATCTGGTTAAATATCCTTTAACTGTAACAGGTATTTCTAGAAATATTCTTTCTATATTCATTAGTAATCTTATCACTCCTAAATCTTCATTTTTCAGCCAAAGTATTATATTTACGTAATCCATTAGTGTTTAAAAGAAAAATCTGCATCACAGGTGTTCCTCATAAACTATCAGAGAAATTGCTTACCTTCGAACAACAAAAAGAGAAGCAGGTCCTAGCAAATGCAAAAAAATGTCAAGCATACGCAAATAAGCAATGTGAGAAGGTCTGTATTTTAGTATAATGCCTTATATTAATAATGTAGTGTATTATCATATATCTTTGTTCTAATCCCCAATATGATATTCTGAAATAGCAAAAAGTAGTTTCGTCCAATCAAGTACTGTCTACGCAACAATGCTGAAAAAGGAAGGTTGATGTTGCGATGTCAGGTAATAATATATTTATATAATATTCCTTTACCCAATTATTTCATATTTTAATCTTACATATACATTTGCTAAACAGATTCCGGTGGAACAAGCATTGATCAATCCGTTGAACAAAATGGAATGAGACTGATTATAACAAATCCCGAGATTAGCAATACAATTAATGGAGATATCTTTAAGGTGTGTTTGATTATGAATATTTCATTGTTGGCTAAGGGAAACCTTATTGATACCAATGCTATACTTTAATCTAACCAATTTACAACAACTGTCAATCCGTCTGCTATTATGTCTGCCAATACAACAAGTATGTTTAATGCATGCATACCTAATACTTCTAATTGATCCTTCTTTAACAATATTCATACGTCTACTGGTATGACTACTAATGATTGTAATGGACAAACAAAAATAACTAGTAATATATCACCAAGAATTGTTTGTGACAACCCTAATACTACCATAAACCATGAAATAAATAATACTGCACTTCCATCAATAGAAACACCCATAATTATTTTACGTGGCAAACCAAGCATCAGACTATCTGGTCACAATTGTGTAAGAAATTTTATAGATTCTAAAAAATTCAAAACCTATAAACTTTGACTCCCAAGGCAGTGTATACACTTTCAGTCATGGTTATTTACTAGGGAACCCAAATGTTTATGTTGTATGAGTGGAATGGTAGACTTAAGATTACCACCAGTGCCAGAAGAATTTTTAAAACTTTATCACGATGAATTTGCAGTAGGATCTGAATTCAGAAAAAATATTCGAATATACAATCACTCTTTCTAGTTTACGCCTATTGGGATAATATTGGATGAATCTTTCTCCAATGTTACAAGTGGTATATACACATTTAAGGCTTACGATATAATATACCATAAAATCGGAAGTTTTCTACCTTCAAGCGTTGGGCGAGCACGGTTCTTACAACTATATTTTTACGAATCACTTCGTGAACTTATGGAAAGGCTCGAAGAGGATGATTCTTTACAAGAACAATCCGTTGTTAGGTTAACAATATTCTAAAAGACAGTACGTTTATTAGGAAATTTAAAGAAATCACAAAATTGCCAGATCTTGTTAATAAAAAAATTATACTTAAACAGTGCCCAAAAGGCGCGCAATAATATATTTTACCCACATCGGATGACGTCGCTGATATTATAGTCGGTAGTGATGAAAATAATATAAATAAGAATATTATAATTAATTCCAATACAGAGGGATATCAATTCATAAATGACACTTCTGGATTTTACAATCCTTTACAGTATCCCTTTTGCTACCAAGAAGAACATATGGATGGGATTTAGGAACATTTAATAGGGACGGTAAAAAAATCACCATTCGTGAGTTTTGCTGTTATATGTTTCAGATACGGCTAAAATATGATTCCTTTATACATAAAGGAGGCCGCTTATTCCAACAATATATAGTAAATCAGGCAATAAAAATGCATAGTAGCAATCTCAGCTATATCAGAAATAACCAAGACAAAATAAGAGTTGATATGTATCGTGGGTTAGAGGACGCAATTAAATCTAGAGAAAGACTAGGTAAGAATGTTGAAAAACGTATTATTTTCCCTTCTTCACATAACGGTAGTCCGCGAAATATGTATAAAAGATTTCAAGACGTAATGACATTAGTGCAGAAATGCGGAAAACCTGATTTATTTATTACCATGACTTGTGACCCTGAATGGCCAGAAATAGCAGAAGAATTAGGCCCAGGACAACAACCACAGGATCGTCCTGATTTAGTTGCCCGTATCTTCTGCACCAAAATTTTAAAATTAAAAGATGACATAATAAAGTCACAGTTCTAGGTTTGGTTAAGGTACATGTGCACGTAATTGTATTTCAGAAAAGAAGACTTCCTCATGCATATATGTTGATCATTTTTAAAAAACAAGATTGCCTCAGAGGACCAGAAGATTATGACCAAATAGTACACATCGAATTCCCCAACAAAAATAAGGAGCCTGAACTTTTTGAAATAGTTAAAAGGCATATGGTGCATGGACCATGTAGTGACCAGAATCGTAATTGTGTATGTATGGTAGACGGAAAATGCAAAATAACATTCCCAAAAGATTTTGCTGAACATACAATTCTAGGAAATGATTCTTACCCTGTGTATCATAGATATTTTGATCGACGGTCAATCCCAATGGATAGTTACGGTAAAAGAAAGGCTAACAATAGTTGGATAGTCTCTTATAATGCATGGTTGTTAACAATATACAATTTCCACATAAATATAGAGGTTTGCAATAATATTAAGTGTGTTAAGTATTTGTATAAATATGTTTAGAAAGGTCTTGACCGTGTTTTAATGGAAGTTGGTGGATCATGCAACGTTGATGAAATACAACAGTTTGTCGATGCTAGATGGATATCTCTTCCATAATCTGTGTGGAGAATATTTGTATTCCCACTTAGTAAAATATATCCGGCTGTAAAATTCTTACTACATCTTCCAAATCAGTAACAAGTCACCTTTTTCGACTTTCAAAATCTTAAAGACATAGTTCAAGATGTTAACAATACAAAACAATGTTAATGGAGTTTTTTACCTTAAATTTGGAGGATCCTTATGCTAGGAAATTCTTATATCGTGAAATTCTTCAACATTATTCTTGGAAATGCAAGGGTAAGTTTTGGAAAAAAAATGTAGCAGTAAACTACAAGGTATTGGAAGGATTTACACAGTCCCATCGTCGGACGGAGAATGCTTCTATTTAAGGCTTTTGTTAAATAATATAAAGGGCCCTAGGTCATTTGACGACTTGCTTACTATAAATGGTGTCTCATATCAATCCTTTAAGTGATCCACAAAGGCTTTTGGGTTATTACAAGATGATACTACTATTATAGAGTGTTTAATTGAAGCAAGTCTATTGAAGTTCGCACCGGCTTTAAGGAAATTATTTGTTACACTATTGGTATTCTATGAGCATGCAAAAGTATTTGATTTATGGAAAGAATTTAAGGAATATGTGTCATACGGCTACATTAGAACTGGACGCTATAAAAGAGTAAACCTAGATCTTAAATGATTGAGAGAACTAAGCGATTTACTAAATCAGCATAACAAGAGTATACGAGACTATGATATTCCAAAGTTGGATTTAAATACTGAAGAAGATGATGAGGTGTTTAGTTTACTGAGGGACGAACTGGATATTAAAATATCGCTAGAGGACTATTTATCAAAATCTAAGTTAAATATTGAACAAAAATATGCTTATGATAGGATCATTCATTTTGTAAATATAAATAAGAGTAAAATTTATTTCATAGATGGACCAGGTGGAACTGGTAAGACATTCCTCTACCGAGCAATCCTTGCATAATTGAAGCAAAAAGGTTATGTTGCACTAGCAATAGTCTCATCTGGAATTGCAGCCACCGCTATCCCGGGTGGGCGAACTGCTCATCCAAGATTTAAACTGCCACGAACTCTTGAACCAACCTCAACTTGCAATATCAACAAATGTATGTGTTTGGCTAAACTTATTAAAGAAGCAAAAATCTTAATTTGGGATGACGCCCCCATGATGCTTCGATACTTTTTCGAAGCCCTTGATAAAACTTTATAAGATATATTAGAATGTGAACTACCATTTGGTGGAAAAACCCTTGTTATGGGCGAAGACTTTCGTCAAACCCAACCTTTAATACCCCATTCAACAAGAGCACAAACAATCGATGCATGCATTATCAAATCTAAGATATGGCAAAGTACTGAAGTAATGCAATTGAAGGATAATATGAGAGCCCAAAACGGCCTAGATCATTTGAAATTCTTACTAGAAGTCGGTAACGGAAGCAATAATATTGAAGCAGACAGTGACTTAATACGCATTCCCGATAAAATAATTATTAAATGGGAGAATGAAGAATCAATAAATGATTTAGTATATTTCATATTTTCCCTACTGAACATATTTATGGAACACATATCATATATGATTAATAGAGCCATACTCACCCCGCTAAATGAAACTGTTGATATTGTGAACGAAAAGATAATGGAATACTTTCTTGGTAAGTTTATCACATACTACTTTTACGACCATGTTGAAAATGACATACACAACTTATATACACAAGAATTTTTGAATTCAACTACTCCTAGCGGTTTGCCCCTATATAAGTTGACTCTCAAGAAAGGAGCACCTATTATGTTATTACGTAACATTAGTTCAAAAGACGGCTTATGCAATGGAACAAGACTAATCTGTCATGAATTCAATAAAAAGACTATAAAAGCTAAAATAATGACGGGACATCATAAATGAGATATTGTCTTCTTACCCTATATACCTTTAAAACCATAAGAAAATGTCATCCTCCCTTATGTTTTGGTTAGTAAACAATTTCTTATTAGATTATGTTTTGCCTTAACCATTAATAAATCATAGGGACAAATAATACCCGTAACTGTGATTTTCTTAAACAATTCAACTTTCAGCCATGGAAAACTATATGTTGTTTTATCTAAAGGCATTTTGAAAGACAGGACTAAGATATTAATACGTAATAACAGAGTACCAGACCTACCAGGAACACACATAGTTAATGTTGTTTACAAAGAAATCCTTTCATCTACTAAATAACAAATAAAATGTCATGTAATATCGTATTGGTTATATCATCTATTGTCAGCAACAACATCAGAAATGCATGCCATTAGAAATGAACTCGTTACTTGAAGAGGTAATATTAGAAGCATTAGTAAAGCATTTGTATAGGTATATTTGTTGGAATTCGTAGACAACCTTATATGACTACTGCATATTGATAATGATACAAACTTAGACTTTGTTACAATAATGGTAACCTCAACAAACCAGCATGTTGTATCTAATCAACATTCCCTTATTATCTTTATAAGATTATTGTGCCCCATATATTTGATCTAATCAGACCTTAATCGTTTATCAGTGTCTATTTCATTATGTTATTGTGCCATTAGATTTTGTCTGCAGTGATCACTATAAAAAGCTACCTACCTTTATATATCTATAATATCGTGAAACATCGTGAAATCAAGGTATGTCTTGCTTCCATTTGTATATATCCGCTTCTTTTTTCTCTCTTGATTTTTAGACTAATCACTTAAATGGTTCCATACAAGTGCTATCCTTACTCCCACCATTTAAAGGGAAATCTATTTTGAAGCTAAGGGTAGGTATTGGTCATTTCACTGGTGACCTAGCAAAGGAGGCTGGTAAAGTTTTGGCACTGGACTTCTTTGCGAATGTGATAACGAAGGTCATTATCCACTTTTATGGAAAGTTTCTTGGCCAGTGAGATCTACCTCAATATGGATTAAGCTGATTTCTGGTAAAGATGACTTTCTTACCTTACACTATTTTCGTAACTGATCTACACGAAAAATTAGCTATGCTCTCATATCCTAACTCTATAAAATGAATTTGAAGTAACCAAGACAATAAGCCAGTAACAAATTTTTGTTTTGGATCCCTCGAGCTAAAAATTGTGGGACTATGTTGATTTTTCTTGAGGAATGAGGGTAATTTCTATCATAAGTAGAATCTAATCGCCAAAATCATGACATTATTACATCTATATATAGGTCTGATGAGCGCATGTGATTTCACAAGAAATAATGTTATTCTAAACATTATTCAGGGCAGGAATGTTCAGAACAACATTGGGTTAGCTTCAGAGATGATGAATGAGTTGATGAAGAAGAGATTTGGAGGGAATGTGGCAATTAAATTGGATATCGCTCAGGCATATGATACCATTAGCTTGGAGTTTCTCTTGGAGGTAATGAAGAGATTTGGGTTCTCTGGGACTTGGTGCAGATGGATTCTATCTATTCTAAGAAGTTTTCAAGTTTCTATCCTTGTTAATGGGGGACCTTGTGAGTTTTTCAAGACTGAGAGAGGGTTGAGACAAGGTGATCCTCTTTCTCCTCTTTTGTTTGCTTTAGTGGAAGATGCGATGAGTAAAGGGATAAATAAGCTAAGAAAAGATGGAGTGGTATAGCCAATGGTTAATATAAAAGGCATTCCTGGTCCTTCTCATTTACAGTTTGCAGATGATGTGATCATTTTTGCAAATGGTAGAAAAAAGGGCCTAAAAGCTATTAGGAAGTTGTTTGACAGATACCAAAATTCTGCAGGGCAGTGGTTGAACACAAAGAAGTGTAGAATATTTATGGGAGCTATGAATGGTAACAAAAAATACATTACTAAGAATATTTTTGAGTTCAAGGAAGGGAAACTGCCTGAAAAATACTTGGGGATTCCTCTTGTAAAGGGAAGAGTCAACAAAGGGGTTCTTGCTCCTCTTATTGACAAAATCAGATAAGAGCTAATAGCTGGGTTGAGAGACTGTCGTCCTTTGAAGGAAGAGTTACTTTGGTTTAGTCTATTTTAAGTAGTATTCCTATTTATAATATGGGAGTGTACTTGTGGCCTCAAACTGTGATTAAAGAGGGTGAAAGAATCTTGAGAAACTTCTTGTGGACTGGTAATCTAGATAAAAGGAAGATTCATACTATTTATTGGGAAAAAGTGTATAAACCTTATTGTGAAGGTGGTCTAAATATAAGAAGACTTGGGGACATGAATATGTCTATGCTGATGAAGCAAGCTTGGATTTTGATTGCTAAAAAGTCTGAGTGGGCCAATTTATGTATGAAAAGATTCTTTACTTTTGTTGGAGAGAAGATTAACTACTATAAGGGTTCTACTATGTGGGTTGGGATTAACAAAGCTTTAAATATCTTGTTAGAGCACTATGATTAGGTTATTAGGGATGGTTATAACATTGATTTGTGGAGAGATTCTTGGGGGTCTGACAGGGCTATCAGGCATATCTGCCCTGATGTTAGGAACTAGAAATTTACTCAAAACTGGCTCAGTGGTCTAATTAAGAATGGGCAGTGGAATGTGAGTGGTGATATTCTCACCATGCTGCAAAATGCCAGTATTGACATCAACAATATTGAGATTGCTAAAGGTGAAAAGGACTTAAGAGTGTGAAAACCTGATCAAAAAGGTAAATTTTCAACTCACTCAGCTTACAATACTATTAGAAAGAAGTTTAACTGCTGTTGGTGGTTTAAGTTTGTGTGGAGGGACACCATACATCCTATACTCTCTTCTTTGGGGTGGAAGATTCGCCATTCAGCCTTGCCTACAGATGATGTTATACAAAAAAAAAGGTCTTATTATTTGTTCTAGATGTTCTATTTGTGGGATTGATGTTGAAGATATGGAGCATATATTTTGGGTTTGCTCTTCTGTGGGAAAAATTTGGGATTGGTTGTGCTCAGTTTTTCAAGTTCAGGTCAGTTTCAAGAACATTAAAGAGGCTTTGTTGAAATAAAAGACTTTCAGTTCTTATTTAAGTAATTTATGGATTGGAGGGGTTTTGAATACTTGCAAAGCTGCGTAGAACTCGAGAAATGCTATCATTTTTGATGAAGCAAAGTGGTCAAAGGATAAGATTAAGAAGCAAATTAGTTACTCTATTCATGAAGTGTCTTTTCTGTCCAAGTCTCAAATGAAGAACACTATGAAGGAGCTGAGCATCATTAAAGACCTTGGGGTTATGTCTAAGTCTAGAAAAAACCCTTCTATAAAGTCTTGTTTTTGGAAACTGCCTAGAGCTAATGAGATTAAAGTTAATGCAAATGGTACTGCTGCTGGAAATCTTGGTAATGGAGGTACTGGCTCTGTCCTTAGGGACAGTGGTGGAACTATGGTGGGAGCTATATCTATGGGTTTGGGGGTTGTTTCAAACTTTATTGCTTAATGTAGAGCTATGATTGAAGGCTTGGACTTTGCTTCTAGCTTTGGGTGGGAAATAGCATGCTAGAAGCTGACTCTGATCCTGTGGTTAAAGCCTTAAAATTTGGAGACATTCCTTGGTGCTTAAAAGCTAAGTGGAGTAATGTGAAACAAAAATTCAGAAGTATACGATATTCTACTATTTGGAGAGAGGCAAATTTTAGTTATGATAGCATGACTAAGAGAGCTTGTAACCTTAGTATTAATGTAATTGATAGATATATTGGGAAACCCCACTTTCCAAGTGTGAAGGATCATGAGAGAGAGTATTTTAGAGTCAGGTGAGTCTGTTTGGTTTAAGACTTCTGCCCTCTTGTTGAGGTGTAGAGTCTTACCTTATTTGTGGGGAGGTTTGTTTCTCCATCATTCTTTCTTAATAATATGTCCTACTTATCTTGCAAAAAAAGAAAAAAAAAGAACGCATGTGATTTTGTGTGGATAAAAAGGGTGTACCCTTTCTGCCTACCCTAAATATATATAGTATTTATTTAGCATCATCTGATAACATATTTACTTCCTACAGAATGAAAGAATCAATGGTCATTTTAAGAAAATCAAGTTTATGTGTGCTGATGTAACATCTCCAGACCTGAAGATTGGATATAAATTTATCAATATGATATTTTCAAACTGGCTGCTAATGTATCTCTATGATACTGAGGTAATTCAATTTGATAGTATTTTCGTTTTCCATATACTAGGTGAGACTCCACTCTTCTTCTTCTTTTGATGAAATACGTGTATATATCTGCATTGACTAGGTTGGATAATTCATATAGAGTTTATATTTTCCAATGATATATAAGTGAAAGTGAGTCCTACTGGGATTTAACAATGATATGTAAGGGTCAAAGGAAGTCTTTGGCTACAAAATTATCTTTGTCGGAGGTCTTCATTTTTTTGGGTAAACGGGTCTCAACTGACATATATAGCTTTTAAAAATTGTATTTTACAGACATGTTTTGTTTCTAAGGTTGAATTGGCAAATATGATTCTCTATAGTTTGAAGTAGATCCTCTGAGTTACAATATGTAAATTAACTCTGTGATAAAATTATCTTCAAAGAGGATCACATACTATTATATCTTCCAAAGCAAATATAATAGCCTATCCTTTCGGTCCTAAGAGTACAATGATGTAGTAGTCAATGTAGTCAGAGTCCCAATAGTCATCCATATTACTATTTGCTTCTTTAGTATCCTCAATACGTATTTTTTGTAGTGTGCATCATTAACATGGCGACAATAGTATAATAATTCACGTTACTTGTTAATAATCAAATTACAGTATTTTATGCTTGACAAATTCCCGATCCTGCCTTATAATGGACTATTGGAAAGTATGATTCAACCTTTCATTGTATGTGTGTGTGTGTTTCTTACTTTTTTTCCTGGTAATAAGATAATGTGCTTCTATCTTTTACTTTGACGAAAATTTTGTTCCTTACAACTGACATACTATTTATTTCCATATTTTCATCAATGGCAGGTTGAGAACCTAGCTGCGAGGATGATAAGGTGCTTAAAGGTTAGGGGTTTATCCTCTTCAGGGAGTCCTATTTTCCTCAGTCTGGAGATTCTAAGCGAAGAAATAATCCAACACACAATCAGGAACTGAGATTTTATACCAAGGTGTGTTACATGTTTTTAGTCTTTTGTGATAGTAATGTTGTCAATTGCCGGTAAAGATTCTGAGAACGACGATACTTTTTATGAATTTTCTCCTAATTATTGCTTCTCGTTATCATGGCTGGACTGTATATATGGATACAAATAAGTTTGATCATCATCACTTTGAGTTTCAATTTTTTCCATTAATAGTTGGCTCATCCTGACACTAATTTCTTCAAGATCTCAGTTTAAAATTTGAGATAAACACAATATTCTTGATAGAACCTCAGTGGCTCCTCAGAAAACAAATTACTGGTATCAAGAAGCTTCACCAAAGTTCAAGGAGCAGACCATGTGTAATTTGTACCTACAATCACCATTAGTATCATCATATCAGCCTTGCCTAATATTATAATTCAAATCCTACATTCTTCATGGAGGCTTTTTCTCTTAAGTCATTCCCACCTAAATGAATGGTCTATATCCCTTAAAAGTTTCCCTATGTGTTGATACTACATGAGGTTGTTAGAGGTCGTCAATTACGAAGACCTCCATGATGTCATGTAGGTCTTTATTTACATGAGCAAATTATTCAGTTAAATTCCATCTTAGTTTCATATAGGTTTGTAAGTATAGCCATTCCTAGCTTCACTATCATCATACAAGGATTTTATGATTGCTTCTCCTATTCTATCTTGACATTGTAATTTATGATAGGCTTATTCTTTCATTCATGATTTATTGCCTGTATTTGCATCACATGATATTTTTCTCATATAGTGACCACATATATTTTCATCGGTTGAGATGACTTAAGCTTTATGTATATATAGAGTTGCTTATGTATGTATGTATGTAGATATTAACTATGTTTCCGATTCAGTCCCCATTTGTAGATGTCCAAAGAAGGGCATTGTTTCGCTAGGACGCATACTTCTTTTGGTAATAGTTTTATACTTGCATGAAGATCTATTCATTCTCTAATAGATTTTAGTGTAGGTCTTTAAGGAATTTTAGATACATGACGACTCTGGAAATTACTTGAGATATTCCCCATTTGAAGCTTCGCTTGTGGAATAGAATAGCCTAATGTACTGATGCCATTGATGATCTGTTGTGCTGTACAGATCTGTTAGGTATTTCAAAAAATTAGTTCTCACGATGATACATAAACAATGGTTTTATAGACATACCTAAGCAGATCCAAAATGGGTAGTCATTGGAGAACATACTTGTGCTTGACTATGTAAAAAATGGGTATATTTTGACTGTTGCACATCCTACCACCACTCTGCTGGAGTCCTCATTTGGGATTGGGTTGCCCTAAAAAAAGTGGCCGTTAGTTCTTACCTTTCTCGCTAAACCAACTAACTACAATTGAACTACTGCTCCCAACTTCTTCATCTCTCCTTCTCATAAACAACAGCAACACTCCCAAATTCTCCTTCATTCACCACTAAAACCCGACAAATCAAACCCTCAAAACCCCAACAAAACCCCAAACATTCCCACATTCTCTCCTCCACACCAAGAACCCAACTTTAATCTACAAACACATCCAAACACTAGCTAGACAGTCAAAACTCAAAGAATCACTAACCATACTTGACTATTTAGACAAACAAGGCATCCTAATCAACCCCACAACCTTTTCTTCCCTCCTCGCCGCTTGCGTTCGATCTAAATCCCTCCTCGAAGGCAAACGAATCCATACCCATATTAGAATAAATGGTCTTGATAACAATGAGTTTTAATGTACTAAGCTTGTTCATATGTATAGTTCTTGTGGGGCGGTGGAGGAAGCGAAGAAGGTGTTTGATGGAATGACTAAGAATGAGTTAAGTGTGTACCCGTGGAACGCGTTGTTGAGGGGGAATGTGGTACGAGGGGGTAGAGGGTATAGGGATGTGCTGGGGACGTTTTCGAAGATGAGAGAGTTGAGTGTTGCGATGAATGTTTATAGTTTTTCTTCATTGATTAAGAGTTTTGCAGGTTCATCTGCGTTTATTCAAGGGTTGAGGGTGCATGGGAATTTGATTAAGAATGGGTTTTGTTCGAATGGGTCGATTGTGATTCAGACTAGTTTGATTGATTTTTATTCAAGTGTGGGAAGATTAGGCTTGCTTGTCAGGTTTTTGAGGAAATGGGGGATGATATGGATGTTGTGTGGGGTGCGATGATTGTAGGGTTCTTTCATAATAAGATGCAAAAGGAAGCATTGAAGTACTTGAGGTGGATGATATGGCAAGGGGTTCAGCCTAATTTAGTTATATTGACGGCAATTTTACCGGTTATTGGTGAGTTGTGGGCTGTGATATTGGGGAAGGAGCTTTATGGGTATGTGGTGAAAACTGGGAGTTACGCGAAGTAGCTTTTCTTTCAGACGGGATTGATTGATATGTATTGCAAGTATAGAGACATGGGTTTGAGTAGGCGAGTCTTCTACTCCTTCAGGGAGAGAAATGCTGTGTCTTGGAAAACATTCATGTTGGGTTATGCCTCCAATGGGAGACTTAACCAGGCACTGAGATCATTGAGTTGGATGCAACAAGGAGTGAAGCCTGATGTTGTGACGGTTGCAACTTTTCGCCTAGTTTGCTATGAACTGAAAGCTCTAAAGCAAGGGAAGAAGATTCATGGATATGTTGTAAAGAATGGGTTCTTACCAAACGTGTCAATCATTACTTCTTTGATAGCTATGTACTCCCGGTGTAGAAGCTTAGGCTACTTCTGCAAGTTGTTTGATGGACTAGAGAAGAGGATATAAGTATATTAATTTTAGAAAACACAATAACTCCGAATTAGTAGCTACTTATTTATATCCCTAAATATTTTCTTAAACTTTATAAATACATGCTAAACACCAACTAGGGTTACTCCTATCATCTTCTTTGCCCTCAGTTTGAGTCCATCAAACTCCTCCATTGAGTCCATCAAACTCCTCCATTAATAATTTATTCTACTTATTGTTATGTAGTTTTTTTATACAATTTCTATTTCTTTTTTTCTTTTACAATATTGCACAACTATCTCTAATATCACAATGATATGGTTTAATATATGTGATCTATTTACTTGCATGTCTTTATTTAAAGTGGAGTACATAATTGTACTGATCCAATATGAATGAGCTCTACAATGGATCATGAGAATCCCAAAGTTTGTTGCTATGAGATAGTTATGGTAACTTAGTATTTGCATATGATTTCTAAGAACCCTAGCAGTTAGGGTTTCTAACTTTTTCTCTTTTGTATAGGTTGCCAATACTTAATTTTCGCAATATTTAACCTTAGATTTAAGTAAAGATCAATAAAGTTTAAGAATTTAGTAACTTTATGATGTCTGCCAAACCAACAAAAATATTTCCAGAATTTGTTGTTGTGCAAAGAACAAGCTTTGATTACGTCGTTGACAAGATAGAATTTGTCAAATATATTGAAGTGAGTTCAAGTAAATTTGATTGGATACAAAAGTGACTGATCATTTTACTTGACACCTATTTTAAGTGCAGCAAGTTAACATCATTGTTTCTAAGATTAAGATATATTAACTTTAAACAGCTTATTGCAAAAGAGATATACTTAGAATTATAAATAGCTAAACGTGAGAAATACATGTGAATTAACAACTAATTATTACCCCCAGCGAGAAACATTACTGGAATAACCATGCCATGCGAATTAATCTTGGCTGTTAATCATACTACCTTCCACAGTTGAGGAAAATTAAAGGTTTAGGTTATACATAAATATATGAATCGCAACAGCCATTAGATCATAAGGGTTATTTCGTCTATTCTCGCAATTTATTTAATCCAAAAATGCCCCCATTTCGCCTATACGAAATCAGGGATTTTGGAAGTCTAAATACGAAATCAAGGGTATTTTAGGAACTCCAACTCGAACATTTTCGTCTAAACCAACCTTTTTTCCTTCCTCACCTATACGAAACTTTTTTTTTTCCTTCCTCACCATTTCCCACCCAACAAGGTTTAAATTTACATGAGGAAACAATCCCTTCGACGTTTATCAAGACCTCGTCATCTCCAATTTTAGGATTTTGACTTGTTGTAGTTGAAGAACTTTTGTGTCAACGATGCAAGATAGAAATTCAAATTCTTGTGCCCCTACTGTTAATTGAGTAATTGTACGTTTAATTACACCCATTGATCTAAAAATAACTCAATTCATCGAATTTGTGGTGTGGGTTTGTTGATTGATCAAATTATTGGATTTGATTCTGTATGCCTTTGTAGTTCGAGATACTATGTAATATTTTGGGTTTACCTAAGTTGGGGTATTTGATTTGTGATATATTTTGTGAATTGTGGTATTTGGGGTAAGTGATCCTTCTCCACCTCTCAATCAAAAACTTACCAATTCATGTTGCTCCACCAGTTCTTCATAGATCTAGTTATGTCAAGAATAGGATTACATGGGGTTCATAAAGTAAGATTTTTGGGAGTGGGTTTTGGTTTGCTGAATATAAAATATATGTTGAATATAAAAGATACCTAATATATGATATATACTCAATATATAATTCTCTAAATATAGTTTATTCTTACTTAGCGCCCAAGTAATTGTAACTATATAAGGAGAAGGTCTTCTTCCATTGTAATCATCGAATAATAATAAAGTTAGTCCTTCTCGAATATCTTATTCTTTGTATTAGTTTCTACATGGCATCAGAAGGATTCGATATTGAACCTGGTTCTTTCGAATTGAATTGAATTGAATTTCACTGCGAATTGTTGTCACGAAGCTTAATTATGTTGCGAAGTTTAAAGTTATTGTAGCTGTAATAGTTTGAAGTACTGTAGCAGATACCAGAAAATCATTGTAGCAGTAGTGTTCGAAGTACTGTAGTAGATACCAGAAAATCACTGTAGCAGTTCGACCAATGGGTTCCAATGATGATACAACAATGGTATCATCAAACTCAAACCCTAATTCTCACATTGCCCAGTCAGAACATAGTGACTCGGCAGGTTCTTGGTAGTGGTGTTCGAAAATACAATCTATACTATTTGGACCTGACTAATAGTGGAGAGCAGAGAATTCATCAGGTGAATAAAGTTGGAGGAATTGAAAAAGCAAAAGCTAATGTGTGGTTATGGCATCGACGACTAGGTCATCTCTCCTTCGGTATCTTCAGAAATTAAATTCGTCATTATTTTTGAATTGCAGTATTTCGGAGTTGTGATATTTGTGAACTCGCTAAGAGTCATCGTATTACATACTCTCTAAGTTTCAATAAAAGTTCAGAACCTTTTAGTATTATTCACTCTGATGCGCTGCTCATTGGTTTTGTATTCTATTTGAATCACTTCCTTTGCCATCTCTTCGCTACCAGTCTTCAGGATGAAACTCTCCGTTGTTCCACTCTTTACCGGAAGGTTTGATTCATACCCTCGAGCAGTTATAGATTTTTTTTATCAAGGCTTATGCCCACAACAAAGATAAAGAAGATAACTTATATTCTCTTATAAGTCTCAAACAAGCACATGGGGAGAAGCTCGAGGAGTTCTCCAAGAAGTTTCTTGAACTGGCTCGGAAGGTCGACAATCTAGATCAGAAGACAGCCGTATCCGCATTCACAAATGCTCTGCAGTTCAATTGCAAAGCTATAAGTATCTCCTCCTGAAGAAGCCCAAGATTCCTCGGAGATATGATCGAGAAAGTCAATAATTACATCGATCTGGTGGAGATGCCTGAACCGAATAAACCTGTCAAGGCAGTCCACAACACCAAGGTTCCTTCTACAAATTTCAACAACAACCGCAACTCGAGTGATCCAGGCAATCCTAAATGAGCAAAGACAAAACCAGAAAGAGACAACAATCAGAGGTCGCAGAAACCATCCAGAATAATCATACCAAAGTTGAATGCCAAGCTTTTCGTGATCTATCCAATTCTCCAGAAAGATAAATGTTTCCGTCCAACTCGACATCTTTATCCAATAGCAGGTCGACCTTATTACGAATCACAAGATTAAGCACCACAGGACCGACAATTGCTATGGTTTTAAAAAAGCTCCTTGATATTATTTTTAAGGAAGGGAGATGCTCGAATACATCATCAATCTTTCTAGCTATAAAGACGGGAGCTATCTGAAACAAGATGACGTGGCTCAAGCAACAGAACAAGCA
>JACGCM010001623.1:0-35257 GCA_014058105.1 Kingdonia uniflora | reverse complement strand
TCCGGTCCAGAAATAAAGGCCAGGGGTATTTTGTGGATATTGGGTTACATTACTTTCCCTAATACGTATTATCGAGAACACATACACCGATCAAAATCATTCATCCAACGGCCTAGTTCGGTAGCTACGCAACTCATAAATGCGATCAGAGCACGTTGAGTTGCGATCCTGCCGGCGCAAACACAGCAACATGGAATATATTTCGAGTATTGAGTACATCCTAAACGTTTTAAAAGCGTGACGGAATAAACCCATAAACCGAAAACCAACACCCCTCCAAAAAACGACCCGCATCCAAAAGTTGCTAAGCTTACTCATAAATGCGATATAAAGCCGAGGAATGTTACTATATCCGTAGGCGAAAAGCTCAAACACAGAAACCTTTAGTCTTTCGAGTACAAATTGGGGGGACTTTCCTACCGTATTAAACACAAGACAACACGAAAACCAGACAATCAATCCACAATAACCGATCCAATTCTCCCCCCACAGGCTAATTCGGGGTGTAATAAGCTGAAGCAACTCCATAAAAACAATCAAAAGCCGCGGATTTGCGACATTCGAAGCCGGTACAAAAAAAAAACACACACAACCACAACGGGAAAACATCATTTCACACACATCACAAATACACAACACACAACAACACACACAACTATCCAACTGTGTTTATCGCAAACACACAATAGAAACTCTTAAGTCGTCCATTCAACCTCCCAAACGACTACTCGGTAGCCAGCGACTCATAATGCATCCAAAGCCACCCCCCCAATATCTTTCCCCCCGACCACCCTCCGCGGCGGTCAAAACAGACCCGGGATTTTAATTTCTATTATTGGTCAGTACTCCCCCAACACAACACCCATATCATTTCGGAAAAAAACGAATAGAAAACTCATAAACCGATCAGAAGCACGTTGATGTTTGCGACACCGTTGGCCGGCCAAACCAGAAACAGTGATTATTTCGGTAATTGAGTAAGCAATGTCCTAACGTGTAATTATTCGGACGAATACAACTCATAACCCGATCCACCTCTCAAACGACTAGTTGGTTGCTAGCCTATCATAATGCGAATAAAGTCCGAGAAAGAGTTACGACATCCGGGGCCGCTCAAAAACATAAACCAACCCAGGGAGTATTTTTCGAGTAATTTGGGTTTCTCTACTTTCCTACCGTAGTATGGCCGAATAGACGTCTCACAAAAAAAACCGATCCAACTCTTCCAACGGCTTCGTTGGCCTCAGAAAGCTCATAAATTAGCGATCAAACCCCCAGAGAATTTGCGACATCCGTGGCCGTCAAAAACACAGAACTGGGAACTTTTTGAGAAATTGTGTACCTATGCGCGTAACTTCTTATTCGTGACGAAGATAACTCATAACCGAAGCAGACCTTCCAACTTCAAGTCGTTATCTAAGCAACTCATATATGCTATCAAAAGCCACGAGAGTTGCGACAATCCTGCTATTTAAAACGAAACCTGAGTATTCCCTTCATTTTGCTGGTAACTATCCTAACGTTTTATTAAATCATAAATATCGACAAATAGAAACTCCTAAAGCCGTCAACCTCTCAAAACGCTAGTTGTTGCTTATCTTCGCATAAATGCTATATAAAGCCGCGGAGAGTTACGACATCGTGGCGCGGTCACAAACATAAAACCCGATAGTAGTCGAGTAATTTTGGTTACTTTCCTAACGTATTTAATCGGACGAATAGAAATCTCATAAACCGATCCAATTCTCCAACGCTAAGTCGGTAATCTAGCAACTCATAAAACAATCAAAAGCCGCGGATAGTTGCGACATTCCGTGGCCGTTCAAACCAAAATTGGGAATTTTTAGTGTAATGGGTACTATCCCAAGTGTTATCGGTCGCATAGAACTCATACACCGAGGCAAGCTCTCAAACGACTACCCGAAGCCAAAGCTAACTCATAATGCGATCAAAAGCCCAGAGAGTTTGCGACATCGCGGCGGTAAATAAATAGAAACCGGGGAGTCTTTCGGTAATTGGTACCTTTCCTCCTAACGTATTATCGTTCGAATATCAACTCATAAACCGATCCACCTTCTCCAGAACGCTAGTCGGTTAGCTAAGCAACTCATAAAATGCGATCAGAATCCACGTTGAGTTGCGAACGTCCGTCTCCGTCCACACGAAACAAGGAGTTTTCGAGTGAATTGAGTACTCCTATACGGTTTTAAATCGGACTAATAAAAACTCATAAACCGATCCCCATCGGTCAAACGACCTCTTTCTTAAGTTACTCATAAATGCGATATAAAGCCGATGAGAGTTAAACTATATCCGTGAGCCGTCTCAAAAACCAAAAAACCCGGGAGTATTTCGAAGTATCTTCGGGTTACTTTCCTACCGTATATGACAATAGAATCTCATAAACCCGATTCCAAATCTCTCCAACGGCTATCGGTATCTAAGAACCTCATAAATGTATCAGAAGACACGGAGAGTTTGACATCCGTGCTGTGATTAAAAACAGGAAAACGGAGTATTCCGCTGCTGGGGAACTATCCCTAACGTTTTAGCGGACGAATAGAAATTCACAAGCCGATTCAACCTCTCAAACGACTAGTCGGTTTCTTAGGCTACTCATAAATGCGGTATAAAGCCTCGAGAGTTACGACACCGTTGCCGGTCAAAACATAACCGGGAGTATTTCGCGTATTTTGGTGTTTACTTTCCAACGTATTAATCGATGGAATAAAACTCATAAACCATCCATCTCTCCACCTTAGTCGGTAGCACAGCAACATTCATCAAACAAATACAAAAGCCCTAGAGGGGTTTGCGACATTCTGTGCCGGTCAACACACAAAACTCGTGAATTTTCGCGTAAATGGGTAACTATTCTCCCCACACCAGTGTTTTTGTCTGTCGAATAGAAACTCTAAACGATGCATACCTCTCAACGACTACTCGTAGACAAGCTACTCATAATCGACAAAAGTCCACCGAGAGTTGCGACATTCCGCGTTTAGCCGTCAAAACAAAACCAGAGTGATAATTTCGAGTATTGGTTACTTTCCTAACGATTGTAAATCGGACGAATAAGAAAACTCACAAGCAATCAACAAACCACTTCAACACTCCCATCAAAAACGACTAGTCGAAATCAGCCCACTACCTATCTAAATGCGATATAATCCGCGGAGAGAAGTTACGACACCGTGCCGGTTCTGAAACATAAACCGGAGTATTTCGAGTAATGTGGGTGTACTTTCCTAGCGTATTAAAAACACGGAGACCATAGGAATCTCACAACCGATCCACCCCAAACAGGCAACCCAACACAAATATCTAAAGCCCTCATAAATGCTTCAAAGCCACAGAATTGTCGACATCCGTGTCGGTCAAACACACGAAAACTGGGAGAATTTTGAGAAATTGGGTACCTATCCTAACGTCTTATCGGAAAATAAAACTCATAACCGAGCCACCACCTCTCCCACGCATGCGTAGCTAAGCACCTCTAATGCGATCAAAAGCCCGGAGAGTTTCGACATCCGTGCTGATATAAAACTAGAAACCGGAGTATTCCCGTCATTGGGTAACGATCCTACGTTATCGTACGAATGAACCACAGAATCCTATTCAACCTCTCAACGACTATCGGTTGCTTAGCTACTCCATAAATTCATATAAAGGGCGCGAGATTCCGACATCCTGCCGGTCCAAAAACTAAACCGAGAGTATTTCGAGCAATTGGTTACTTTCTAACTTATTTATAATTATCCGGACGAGATAAAATCTCATAAACCGTCCAATCTCTCAACGCTAGTCGGTAGCTAGCAACTCATAAAAACGATCAAATCCGTTCCTGTCAAAAATTAAACCGGGAGTATCCGAGTAATTGGGTATCTATCCAAACGTGTTATCGGACGAATAGAAACACATAAAACCGATCCAACTTCTCAACGACTAGTCGGGAAGTCCAATGCTAGTCCATAAAATCGATCAAAGCCCGGATAGTTGCGTCATCCCGTGCCGTCTAAAAACAGAAACCGGGATTATTCCGAGTCATTGGGTTTACCTATCCTAGTATGTTTGTCCGACTAATAGAAATTAATAAACCATCAAACCCTTCAACGACTACCCGGGAACCTAGCTTCTCATAAAACGATCTAAGCCTCGAGGGGGGGGGGTGGGGGTGGGGGGGTGGTGGGGGTGGGGGGGGGGGGGGTTTGGGGGGTTGGTATCCCGTTCCGTTCTAAATCTCAAATCTGGGTTTCTACGTTCATTGGGTAAAAACTAGCCTAACGAGTTATCGTACGAATGAAACTCATAAACGATCCAACCTTCCAACGACTAGTCGTTACTCAAGCTTACTCATAAATGCGATCTAAAGCCACGGAGAGTTGCGACACTCCGTGCCGTCAAACGAACCGGGATTATTTTCGGGTAATTTGGTTATTTTCCTAACGTATTATCGTGACAATGAAACTCATAAACCGATCCAACTTCTCCAAAACGGCTTTTGTCTGTCGCTAGCAACTCATCATATGATCAAAGGCCGTCTCGTTGAGTTACCACAATCCTTGCGGTCACACACAGAAACTGGGAGTATTTCGAGTAATGGGTAACTATCCTAACCTTTTTAATGGACAATAGATATTCATACACCGATTCACCTCTCAAGGAGCGCCTATCGTTTGCTAAGTTCCTCATATGTCGATCAAAGCCCGGAGAGATTGGGACAATCCGTGCCGGTCAAAACTAAAACCCTGAGTATTTCGAGGTATTGGTTTTACTTTCCAAAAGTTTATCGGACATCGAAACCTCATAAAACCGATCCACCTCTCCAACGGCTAGTCGTACAATCTAAGGTTACTCATACATGTGCGACAAACTCCACGGAAGATTAAACGACCATCCGTGCTATCAAAAACAGAAAACCGGGAGTATTCTATTCATTGGGTTACTGCCTATCTCGTCGTACATGAGGCGACGCCTGTCTGTCCGTTCTTGAAAGGTGGGTGGAGGAGCGGGGACGAAAGAAACTCATAATAACCGAACCACCTCTCAATTCGCTTGTCGGTTGCTAACACTCATAAATACTATCAAAGCCCGGATAGTTCGATCCGTGCCGGTCAAAAACATAACTGAGAGAATTCCCGAGTCTTGTGAAAACTATCTCAAGCATTTTGTCAGAGACGAATAGAAATTTAAAAATTGACCAAGTCCTCCTAAACGACTGCCGGCAGCCAAGATCTCCAAATACGATCTAAAGCCTCGGAGGGGCAGTACATCCGTTCCGGTAAAAACTTAACATCTGGAGTATCGAGTCTTGTATCTATCCGAACGTGTTATCGAACGACTAGAAACTCATAAACCTGCTCTCAGCCTCTCAAACGACAAGTCGTAGCCAAGGTAATCACAATGCGATCAAAAGGAAGGACAGTTGCGACATCCGTGCCGGTTGAAATAGAAACCGGGAAGGTATTAGTAAATTCCGTTCATTGGGTACTTCCTACCTGAGTCGACGAATAAATTTATAAACCGATCAACCTCTCAACGACTAGCCCGGATAGCCAAGCTTATCATAAATAGACGATCTAAAGCCTCACATCGGATTATTCCGATTCATGGGTAACTATCCAACGTGTTATCGGACGATTGGGGGTGGATAAAGGGGCGTGGCAGAACCGATCCAAGCCCCTCAAACGACTAGTTGGTAGCCAGCTACTCATAAGAGATCAAAAAGCCGCGAGTGGGATTTGCTGCAGTCCTTGGGGGGGGGGGGGCCTTCAAAAACATAAACCGGGAGTATTTCGAGTATTGGGTTACTTTTCCAAACGTTTATCGGACAATAGAAACTCATAAACTGATCCAACCTCCCAACGGCTATCTGTACTAAGCACCATAAATACGATAAAGCCCGGAGAGTTGCGACATCCGCACTGATCAAAACAGAAACCGGAGTATTCCGAGTCATTGGGTATCCGTCCTAACGTGTTTATCGTACGTTGAAACTCATAAACCGATCCAACCTCTCCAACGGCTACCAGTCTGCTAAGCCCTCATTAATGCAATTAAAAGCAAACGGAGTTACACATCCGTACCTGTCAAACACAGAAACCGTAGTATTTCAGTAATGTGGTCAACTATTCTAACGTGTTTATCGGACGAATAGAAACTCATAACTGATCCACCCTGTTAACGTTATGGGTACTAGCTACTTTAAATTACGATCAAGGCCACGTAATTTGTGACACCGTGCCGGTCAAACAGCAGACCGGGAGTTTCCGTGTAATTGGGTAAATATTATATCCTTTTGTCCGGAGACCGAATTAAATTAATAAACCGATCAAACCTCCTCAGACGCTAGTCGTATCCAATCTTTTCAAAATTCGATGTAAGCCTCGGAGGGGCGTGACCTCCGTTCCGTTCAAAACTCAAATCGGGAGATTTCGAGTCTTGGTAATCTATCTATCCTAACGCGTTATCCCGGGCGAATAAAACTCATACCGATCCCCCCCTCCTCCAACGGCCTAGTCGGTAGATAAGCAAACTCATTATAACATTCAAAAGCCACAGGAGTTTACGACATCTCTGCCGGTCAAACACAGAAACCGAGAGTTTTTTTAAGTATTGGGCAACTATTCTAAACGTGTGATCCAGACAATAGAAACTCATAAACGATCCGTCCTCTTACGAGTTGTGGGTAGTTAACTACTTAAATGCGATCAAAAGCCCGATAAGTGTGACTCCGTGCCGGTCAACAAGACCGGGAAATATTCCGTGTCACTGGTACATATCCTATCCGGGTGTCGGACGAATTAAAAATTTATAAAAACCGATCAAACTCTCAAATGCTAGACTGGTATCCAAGCTTTCATAAAATGCGAGCTACAGCCCCGGAGGGGCGGGCCATCCTTCCGTTCAAAACACAATCGGGAGTTTTTCGAGTCATTGGGTATCTGTCCGACGCTTACGACGAAAGAAACTCAATATCCGATCAAAAAACCTCCAACTACTAGCGTAAGGCCCAGCTACTCATAATGCGATCAAAATCCCCGGAGAGTTTGCGGCATCCGTGTTGACAGTGGTGGTCTAAAACTGAAAACCGCGAGTATTCCAGTCATTGGGTAACTACCTAGTATGTTTGTCACACGTCTAAATTTATAAACCGACCAAACTCCTCAACTACTAACGCGGCAGCCAAGCTTCTCATAATTGCGATCTAGGCCTCGAGGTTCGGGACATTTCGTCCGGCCAAAACTCAAACCGGTAGGATTCCGAGTCATTGGGTATCTATCCTAAAAACGTGTTACCGGACGAATAGAAACTCATTTCCGATCCTACCTCTCAACGATAGTCCGTACCAGCTAGCCATAAATGCGATCTAAAGCACGGAGGTTGCGACACCGTGTCTTCTAAAACAAACGTGAGTATTCCGAATCATTGATAACTATCCTGCATGTTGTCAGACGAATAGAAATTTATAAGACCGATCACCCCCAAACTCTTTGTCTGTAGCCAACCCCCTTTCATAAATACGATCTAAAGACTCGTGGAGGGGACTCAAATCCGTCAACAACTCAATCGGGAGGATTCTGAGTCCTTGGTAATCTATCCTAAACGTGTTTCGTACAAATAGAAACTCCTAATCCGATCCAAACCTCTCCAAGGCTAGTCTTAGCAAGAACTCATAATAGTAATGCGATAAAAAACACAAAGATTTACGACATCCTTAGCCGGTCAACACAAAAACCGGGAGTATTTTGATTATATGGGGCAACTATCCTTACTTGTTTATCGGCGAATAGAAACTCATGAAGCGATCCAACCTCATACACGATTAGTGGGTAGCTAAGCTACTTTAAAAATACGAATCACGGCACCGAGAGTTGTGGCATCCGTGCCGGTTCAAAACCGAGACCGGGAGTGATTCCGTGTCATTGGTAAATATCCAATCCCCTGTTGGTCGACGAATTAAATTTATAAACCGATCAAACCCCTCTAAAACGGCTAGACGGTATCCAGCTTTTCATAAATGCGATCTAAAGCCCGAGGGCGACATCCGTCCTTTCAAAACTCAAATCGGGAGTATTCGAGTCATTGGGTTATCTATCCAAACGCACGCGCGTAGCGGACGAATAGAAACTCATAAACCGATGTCCACTCTCTCCAACGGTCTAGTCGTAGCAAGCAACTCTTAAGCGATCAAAAGCCCCGGACGTTATGCACATTCCGTGCGGTTCAAAGACAGAACGGTAGTATTTCGAGTAATGATGGGCAACTATGGTCTACCGTTTTTAATCGGTACGAATGCAATCTCATAAAAGCGATCAGCTCTTAAACGTTCGGTAGTTAAAGCTACCTAAAACATGCATATTATGGGGAGTTAAGGCATCTTAAAGGCCGGTCAATGCCACCGAGGAGTTACGACATCCGTGCGTGCCGTGTCAAAAACCGAAACCGGATATTTCGCGTAATTTTGGAACGTATCCTACCGTGTATCGACCCAATAGAAAACTCATCAAACCGATCCATCCACTCAAACGACTATCAGTAGCGCAGCTATTCAGTAATTGCGGCTCAAAAGCCACGGAGAGTTTTGTGACATCGGTGCCGGTCAAAAGTGGATTAAGCCGGGAGTAATTCCGAATCATTTGGTAACTATCCAGCATGTTGGTCGGACGATAGAATTTTATAAACCATTGAAACATCTCAACGACTTGATCGTAGCCAAGCTGTCTCATAATGCTATCTAAAGCCCTCCGGAGCGGCTCGTACACTCCTTCAAATCAAAAAAATCAGATCGGGGAGTATTCCATCGTCATTGGGTATCATCCTAAGAACGTATATATCGGAACGAATAGAACTCACTATCCCGATTCAACCCTCTCAAATGACTAGCCCAGTAGCCAAGTTCTATAAATAGGATCTGAAAGTCCTCGGAGGGCGGGGGACCTCCGTTTGTCAAAAACTCAAATCGGTTCTATAGAGCCCTCATTGGGTATTCTATCCTCAACGTGTATGGAAAAATAGAAACTCATAAACCGATCCACCTCTCAACGACTAGTCGGTTAGGCCGAGGCTGTTCTTCATAAATATGAGCTTAAGCCCGGCTGGGCGGACCTCGCTATGCGGTTTAAAAACTAAAGTCGGGAGTAGTCCGGAGTCAACATTAGGTATCTATCCTAAGGTATCGGTAGAAAATAGAAATAACTCATAAATAAGTCAACCTCTAAACACTAGGCTGGTAGCCAAGGTAAGCATAAATCCCTGGATCTAAGCTGATAGAGAGAGTTGTCGACTATCCTGACGCGGCCAGAAGCGAAACTGGAGTATTCCGAGTACAGTGGGTAACTATCCTGAGTTGTCAGAGCATAAAAATTTATAGCCGATCACCACTCACAAACGAAAGTACGGTACCCAAGCTACTCATAACTGTTATAAGCCTCGATGTGGCGGGACATCCTCCGGTCAAATCCCTCAAAACTGGATTTGTCTGAGTATGTAATTATCTATCGTGTTATCGGACTAATAGAAACTCCTAAACCATTCCAACATCTCAAAACGACTAGTCGTGTAGCGAAGCTACTCAAGACATTATGCCAAAGCCACAGAGGATTTGGACACGTGGCCGGTTAAAAACAAAAAACTGAGATATTCGACGTAATTGGGTAAACTTATCCTACCAGTGTTTATCGGACGGAATAGGAGAAATGTTCAACCGATCCACCTCGTCAAACGACTATCAGTACCAAAAGCAATTCATAAATGCGTCACGATAAATCCACGTAGAGTTTGATCATCTCGTGCGGTCAAAAACAGTGAAACTGGGAATATTTCCGAGTCATTGGTAATTATTTAGCAGTTTTGGAGCCGGCGGTACAAATCACCGTTCAAGTCAAAACCTCAATGGGAGTAGTCGAGTCATAAATGGAATCCATCCAACGGTTATTCGGAAGAATAGAACTCATAATCCGATCCAATCTCTCCAAACGATATACGATAGTCAAGAAACTCATAAATGCGAACAAAACCAAAGAGAGATGCGATCATCCATTGCCCGTTCAAAAATAGAAATCTGGAGTTATTCGAGTAATTGGAAAACTATCCAAATGTTGTTGCCGGAAGAATAGAAACTATATACCGATCCAACCTCTCACGACTAATCGGGTAGCCTAATTCTCTGAAATTACGATATAAGGCCTCGGATGCAGCGTACTCCGTTCCGGTCAGTCAAAAAGCCTAATCGGGAATATTCTGAGTCATTGGGAATCAATCCTAACGTGTTATCGGACAAATAGAAGCTGATAAACCGATCCAACCTCTCAAACGACTAGTCAGTAGCGAAGCTACTCATAAATGAGATCAAAAGCCGCGGAGAGGAGGGACATCCGTTCCGGTCAAAAACTCAAATCGGGAGTATTCCGAGTCATTGGGTAACTATCCCAACTTGTTATCGGACGAAAAGAAACTCATAAACCGATCCAACCTCTCAAACGACTAGTCGGTAGCGAAGCTACTCATAAATGCGATCAAAAGCCACGGGGAGTTGCGCCATCCGTGCCGTTCTAAAACAGAAACCGTGAATATTTCGAGTAATTGGATAACAATCCTAACGTGTTACCGGACGAATAGAAATTCATAAAATGATCTAACCTCACCAACGGCAAGTTGGTAGCCAAGGTAACCGCAAATGCGGTCCAAAGCCAGGGAGAGTTGCGACATCCGTGCCTGTCTAAAACAGAAACCGGGAGTATTCCGAGTCATTGGATAAATTTCCTGCATGTTGTCAGACGAATAGAAATTTATAAACCGATCAAACCTCTCAAACGACTAGCCGGTAGCCAAGCTTCCCATAAATACGATCTAATGCCTCGGAGGGGCGGGACATCCGTTCCGGTCAAAAACTCAAATCGGGAGTTTTCCGAGCCATTGGGTATCTATCCTACCGTGTTATCGGACGAATAGAAACTCATAAACAGATCCAACCTCTCAAACGAGTAGTCGGTAGCCAAGCTACTCATAAATGCGATCAAAAGCCACGGAGAGTTGCGACATCCTTGCCGGTCTAGAATAGAAACCGGGAGTATTCCGAGTCATTGGATAATTATCCAAGTATGTTGTCAGACGAATAGAAATTTCTAAACCGATCAAACCTCTCAAACGACTAGCCGGCAGCCAAGCTTCTCATGAATACGATCTAAAGCCTCGGAGGGGCGGGACATCCGTTCCGGTCAAAAAATTAAATCGGGAGTATTCCGAGTCTTTGGGTATCTATCCTAACGTGTTATCGGACGAATAGAAACTCATAAACTGATCCAGCCTCTCAAACGACTAGTCGGTAGCCAAGGTAATCAAAAATGCGATCAAAAGCCAGGGAGAGTTGCGACATCCGTGCCGGTCTAAAACAGAAACCGGGAGTATTCCGTGTCATTGGGTAAATATCCTATCATGAAGTCGGACGAATTAAAATTTATAAACCGATCAAATCTCTCAAACGGCTAGACGGTATCCAAGCTACCCATAAATGCGATCTAAAGCCTCGGAGGGGCGGGACATCCGTTCCTGTCAAAAACTCAAATCGGGAGTATTTCGAGTCATTGGGTATTTATCCTAACGAGTTATCGGACGAATAGAAACTCATAAACCGATCAAACCTCTCAAACGACTAGTCGGTAGCCAAGCACTCATAAATGCGATCAAGAGCCACGGAGAGTTACGACATCTGTGCCGGTCTAGAACAGAAACCGGGTGTATTCCGAGTCATTGGGTAACTATCCTAGTATGTTGTCAACCGAATAGAAATTTATAAACCGGCCAAAACTCTCAAACGACTAGCCGGCAGCCAAGCTTCTCATAAATGCGATCTAAAGCCTCGGAGGGGCGGGACATCCGTTCCTGTTAAAGACTAAAATCGGGAGTATTCCGAGTCATTGGGTATCTATCCTAACGTGTTATCGGACGAATAGAAACTCATAAACTGATCCAACCTCTCAAACGACTAGTCGTAGCCAAGGTAATCATAAATGCGATCAAATGCCAGGGAGAGTTGCGACATCCGTGCCGGTCTAAAACAGAAACCGGGGGTATTCCAAGTCATTGTGTAACTATCCTGTATGTTGTCAGACGAATAGAAATTTATAAACCGATCAAAACTCTCAAACGATTTGCCGGTAGCCAAGCCTCTCCTAAATGCGATCTAAAGCCTGGGAGGGGTGGGACAACTGTTCCTGCCAAAAACTCAAATCGGTAGTATTCCGACTCATTGGGTAACTACCCTAACGTGTTTTCGGACGAATAGAAACTCATAAACCGATCCAACCTCTCAAACGGCTAGTCGGTAGCCAAGCTACAGATAAATGCGATCAAAAGCCACGGAGAGTTACAACATCCGTGCCGGTCCAAAACAGAAACCGGGAGTATATCGAGTAATTGCGTAACTATCCTAACGTGTCATCAGACGAATAGAAACTCCTAAACCGATCCAACCACTACAACGACTTGATGGTAGCTAAGCTACTCATTAATGCGATCAAAAGCCACGGTGAGTTGCGACATCCGTGCCGGTCAAACACAGAAATCGGGATTATTTCGATTGGACGAATAGAAACTCATAAAATGATCCAACCTCTTAAGCGATTAATGGGTTGCAAAGCTAATTAAAAATGAGATCAAAAGCCACAGAGAGTTATGACATTCGTGCCGGTCAAAAACAGAGACCGGGAGTATTCCGTGTCATTGGGTAAATATCCTATCTTGTTTTCGGAGGAATTAAAATTTATAAACCGATCAAACCTTTCAAACGGCTAGACGGTATCCAAGCTTTTCATAAATGCGATCTAAAGCCTCGGAGGGGCGGGACATCCGTTCCGTTCAAAAACACAAATCGGGAGTATTTCGAGTCATTGGGTATCTATCCTAACGCGTTATCGGACGAATAAAAACTTATAAACAGATCCAACCTCTCCAACGGCGAGTCGCTAGCTAAGCAACTCATTAATGCGATCAAAAGCCACGGAGAGTTACGACATCCGTGTCGGTCAAACAAAGAAACCGGGTGTATTTCGAGTCATTGGGTAGCTATCCTAACCCGTTATCGGACGAATAGAAACTCATAAACCGATCAAACCTCTCAAGAGACTAGTCGGTACCCAAGCTACTCATTAATGCGATCAAAAGCCACAGAGAGTTGCGATATCCGTGCTGGTGTAAAACCGAAACTGGGAGTATTCCGAGTCATTGGGTAACTATCCTAGTATGTTGTCAGACGAGTAGAAATTTATAAACCGACCAAAACTCTCAAACGACTAGCCGGCAGCCAAGCTTCTCATAAATGCGATCTAAAGCCTCGGTGGGGCGGGACATTCGTTCCGGTCAAAAACTCAAACCGGGAGTATTCCGAGTCATTGGGTATCTATCCTAACGTGTTATCAGACGAATAGTAACTCATATACCGATCCAACCTCTCAAACGACTAGTCGGTAGTCAAGCTAGTCATAAATGCGATCAAAAGCCCCGGAGAGTTGCGACATCCATGCCGGTCTAAAACAGAAACCGTGAGTATTCTGAGTCATTGGGTAAATATCCTGCATGTTGTCAGACGAATAGAAATTTATAAACCAATCAAACCTCCCAAACGATTTGTCGGTAGCCAAGCCTCTCATAGATACGATCTAAAGCCTCGGAGGAGCGGGACATCCAATCCGGTCAAAAACTCAAATCGGGAGTATTCCGAGTCATTGGGTATCTATCCTAACGTGTTATCGGACGAATAGAAACTCATAAATCAATCCAACCTCTCCAACGGCTAGTCGGTACCTAAGCTACACATTAATGCGATCCAAAGCCATGGAGAGTTACGACATCCGTGCCGGTCAATCACCGAAACCGAGAGTATTTCGAGTAGTTGGGTAACTACCCTAACGTTTTATCGGACGAATAGAAACTCATAAACCGATCCTACCTCCAATCGACTAGTCGGTTGCTAAGCTACTCATAAATACATTCAAAAGCCACGGAGAGTTGCGACATCCGTGCCGGTCTAAAACAGAAACAGGGTGAATACCGAGCCATTGGGTAACTATCCTAACATGTTGTCAGACGAATAGAAATTTATAAATCGATCAAACCTCTCAAACGACTATCCGGTAGCCAAGCTTCTTATAAATACGATCTAAGGCCTCAGAGGGGCGGGACATCCGTTCCGGTCAAAAACTTAAATCGGGAGTATTCCGAGTCATTGGGTATCTTTCCCAACGTGTTATCGGGCGATTAGAAGCTCACAAACTGATCCGACCTCTCAAACGACTAGTCGGTAGCCATGGAAATCATAAATGCGATCAAAGGCCAGGGAAAGTTGCGACATCCGTGCCAGTATAAAACTGAAACTGAGAGTATTCCGAGTAATTGGTAACTATTCTAACGCGTTACGGACGAATAGAAACTCAAAAAACGATCCAACCTCTTAAACGATTAATGGGTAGCTAAGCTACTCAAAAATGCGATCAAAAACCAAGGAGAGTTGTGACATCCGTGTGGGTCAAAAACAGAGACCGGGAGTATTCCGAGTCATTGGGAAACTATACTAGCATGTTGTCGGACGAATTAAAATTTTAAAACCGATCAAACCTCTCAAACGGCTTGACGGTATCCAAGCTCTTCATAAATGCGATCTAAAGCCTCGGAGGGGCGGGACATCCGTTCCGGTCCAAAACTCAAATCGGGAGTATTTCGAGTCATTGGGTATCTATACTAACGTGTTATCGGACGAATAGAAACTCATAAACCGATCCAACCTCTCGAATGACTAGTCGGTAGCCAAGCTACTCATACATGCGATCAAAACCACAGAGAGTTGGGACATCCGTGTCGGTCTAAAACAGAAACCGGGAGTATTCCGAGTCATTGGGTAACTATCCAGTATGTTGTCAGACCAATTGGAATTTATAAACCGATCAAAACTCTCAAACGACTAGCCGGTAGCCAAGCTTCCCATAAAAATGATCTAATTCCTCGGAGGGGCGGGACATCCGTTCCGGTCTAAAACTCAAATCGGGAGTTCTCCGAGTCATTGGGTATCTATCCTAACGTGTTATCGGACGAATAGAAACTCATAAACCGATCCAACCTCTCAAACGACTAGTCGGTAGACAAACTACTCATAAATGCGATCAAAAGCCAAGTAGAGTTGCGACATCCGTGTCAGTTCAAAGAAGAAACCGGGAGTATTACGAGTAATTGGGTAACTATCCAAACGTGTTATCGGACGAATAGAAACTCATAAACCGATCAAACCTCTCAAACGACTAGCCGGTAGCCAAGCATCTCACAAATACGATCTAAAGCCTCGGAGGGGCGGGACATCCGTTCCGGCCAAAATCGCAAATCGGGAGTATTCTGAGTCATTGGGTATCTATCCTAACGTGTTATCGGGCGAATAGAAACTTATAAACCGATCCAACCTCTAAATCGACTAGCCGGCAGCCAAGAATCTCATAAATACGATCTAATGCCACGGAAGGGCGGGACATCCGTGCCGGTCAAAAAGAGAAACTGGAAGAATTCCGAGTCATTGGGTAACTATCCTAGCATGTTGTCAGACGAATAGAAATTTATAAATCCATCAAACCTCTCAGACGACTAGCCGGTAGCCAAGCATCTCATAAATACGATCTAGAACCTCGGAGGGTCGGGATATCCGTTCCGGTCAAAAACTTAAATCGGAAGTATTCCGAGTCATTGGGTATCTATCCTAACGTGTTATCGGGCGAATAGAAACTCATACACTGATCCAACCTCACAAACGACTAGTCGGTAGCAAAGGTAATCATAAATGCGGTCAAAAGCCAGAGAGAGTTGCGACATTCGTGCCGGTCAAAAACAGAATCCGGGAGTATTCTGAGTCATTGGGTAACTATCTTCCATGTTGTCAGACGAATAGAAATTTATTAACCGATCAAACCTCTTAAATGACTAGCCGGTAGCCAAACTACTCATAAATGCGATCTAAGGCCTCGGAGGGGCGGGACATCCGTTCCGGTCAAAATCTTAAATCGAGAGTATTCTGAGTCAATGGGTACCTATCCTAACGTGTTATCAGACGAATAGAAACTGATAAACCGATCCAACCTCTCAATCGACTAGCCGGTAGCCAAACATCTCATAAATACGATCTAAAGCCTCGGAGGGGGATGACATCCGTTCCGGTCAAAAACTTAAATCGGGAGTATTCTGTCTCATTGGGTATCTATCCTCACGTGTTATCGGACGAATAGAAACTGATAATCCGATCCGACCACTCAAACGACTAGTCGGTAGCCAAGCTTCTCAAAAATACGATCTGAAGCCTCGGCGGGGCGGGACATCCGTTCCGGTCAAAAACTTAAATCAGGAGTATTCTGAGTCATTGGGTATCTATCCTAACGTGTTATCGGACGAATAGAAACACATAAAATGATCCATCCTCTCAAACGACTAGTCGGTAGCCATGGTAATCATAAATGCAATCAAAAGACTGGGAAAGTGGCGACATCCGTGCCGGTCTAAATTAGAAGCCGCGAGTATTCCGAGTCATTGGGTTACTATCCTGCATGTTGACAGACGAATAGAAATTTATAAACCGATCAAACCTCTCTATCGACAAGCCGGAAGCCAGGCTTCACCTAAATACGATCTAAAGCCTCGGAGGGGCGGGACATCCGTTCTGGTCAAAAACTCAAATCGGGAGTATTCCGAGTCATTGGGTAACTATCCTAACGTGTTATCGGACGAATAGAAACTCAAAAACCGATCCTACCTCTCAGACGAATATTTGGTACCGAAGCTACTTATAAATGCTATCAAAAGCCACGGAGAGTCGCGACATCCGTGCCGATCAAAAACAGAAACTCAGAGTATTTCGAGTAATTGGGTAACTATCCTTAAGTGTTATCGGACGAATAGAAACTCATAAACCGATCTAACCTCTCAAACGACTAGTCGGTAGCCGAGCTACTCATAAATGCGATCAAAAGTCACGGAGAGTTGCGACATCCGTGCCGTTCCAAAACAGAAATCGGGAATATTTCGGGTAATTGGATAACAATCCTAACGTGTTACCGGACGAATAGAAATTCATAAACCGATCCAACCTCTCCAACGGCTCGTCGGTAGCCAAGGTAACCACAAATGCGATCAAAAGCCAGGGAGAGTTGCGACATTTGTGCCTGTCTAAATTAGAAACTGGGAGTATTCCGAGTCATTGGGGAAATTTCCTGCATGTTGTCAAACGAATAGAAATATATAAACCGATCAAACTTCACAAACGACTAGCCGGTAGCCAAGCTTCCCATAAATACGATCTAAAGTCTCGGAGGGGCAGGACATCCGTTCAGGTTGAAACTCTAATCGGGAGTATTCCGAGTCATTGGGTAACTATCATAATGTGCTATCTGACAAATACAAACTCATAAACCGATCCAACCTCACAAACGGCTAGTCGGTAGCCAAGCTACTCATAAATACGATCAAAAGCCGCGGAGAGTTGCGACATCCGTGCCGGTCAAAAACCGAAACCGGGAGTATTTCGAGTAATTGGGTAACTATCCTAACATATTATCGGACGAATAGAAACTCATAAACCGTTCGAACCTCTCCAACGGCTAGTCGGTATCTAAGAAACTCATAAATGCGACATCCGTGCCGGTTAAAAACCGAAACCGAGAGTATTTCGAGTAATTGGGTAACTATCCAAACGTGTTATCGGACGAATAGAAACTCATAAACCGATCAAACCTCTCAAACGACTAGCCGGTAGCCAAGCATCTCACAAATACGATCTAAAGCCTCGGTGGGGCGGGACATCCGTTCTAGTCAAAATCGCAAATCGGGAGTACTCTGAGTCATTGGGTATCTATCCTAACGTGTTATCGGACGAATAGAAGCTTAAAAACCGATCAAACCTCTAAATCGACTAGCCGGTAGCTAAGCATCTCTTAAATACGATCTAATGCCACGGAGGGGCGGGACATCCGTGCCGGTTAAAAAGAGACACTGGAAGAATTCTGAGTCATTGGGTAACTATCCTAGCAAGTTGTCAGACGAATAGAAATTTATAAATCGATCAGACCTCTCAAACGACTAGCCGGTAGCCAAGCTTCTCATAAATATGATCTAGAGCCTCGGAGGGCCGGGATATCCGTTCTGGTCAAAAACTTAAATCGGGAGTATTCCGAGTCATTGGGCATCTATCCTAACGTGTTATCGGGCGAATAGAAACTCATAAACTGATCCAACCTCACAAATGACTAGTCGGTAGCAAAGGTAAACATAAATGCGGTCAAAAGCCAGAGAGAGTTGCGACATTCGTGCCGGTCAAAAACAGAATCCGGGAGTATTCCGAGTCATTGGGTAACTATCCTCCATGTTGTCAGACGAATAGAAATTTATTAACCGAACAAACCTCTTAAACGACTAGCCGGTAGCCAAACTACTCATAAATGCGATCTAAAGCCTCGGAGGGGCGGGACATCCGTTCCGGTCAAAATCTTAAATCGAGAGTATTCTGAGTCAATGGGTACCTATTCTAACGTGTTATCAGACGAATAGAAACTGATAAACAGATCCAACCACTCAATCGACTAGCCGGTAGCCAAGCATCTCATAAATAAAATCTAAAGCCTCGGAGGGGGATGACATCCGTTCCGGTCAAAAACTTAAATCGGGAGTATTCCGTGTCATTGGGTATCTATCCTCACGTGTTATCGGACGAATAGAAACTGATAAACCGATCCGACCTCTCAAACGACTAGTCGGTAGCCAAGCTTCTCAAAATACGATCTGAAGCCTCGGCGGGGCGGGACATCCGTTCCGGTCAAAAACTTAAATTGGGAGTATTCTGAGTCATTGGGTATCTATCCTAACGTGTTATCGGTCGAATAGAAACTCATAAACTGATCCATCCTCTCAAACGACTAGTCGGTAGCCATGGTAATCATAAATGCAATCAAATGACTGGGAAAGTGGCGGCATCCGTGCTGGTCTAAATTAGAAACCGTGAGTATTCCGAGTCATTGGGTAACTATCCTGCATGTTGACAGACGAATAGAAATTTATAAACCGATCAAACCTCTCTAACGACTAGCCGGAAGCCAGGCTTCACCTAAATACGATCTAAAGCCTCGGAGGGGCGGGACATCCGTTCTGGTCAAAAACTCAAATCGGGAGTATTCCGAGTCATTGGGAAACTATCCTAACGTGTTATCGGACGAATAGAAACTCAAAAACCGATCCTACCTCTCTGACGAATATTCGGTAGCGAAGCTACTTATAAATGCTATCAAAAGCCACGGAGAGTTGCGACATCCGTGCCGATCAAAAACAGAAACTGAGAGTATTTCGAGTAATTGGGTAACTATCCTAGTATGTTGTTAGAATACAAATGTATAAACCGATCAAACCTCTCAAACGACTAGCCGGTAGCAAAGCTTCTCATAAATACGATCAAAAGCCGCGGAGGGGCGGGACATCCGTTCCGGCTAAAAACTCAAATCGGGAGTATTCCGAGTCATTGGGAAACTATCCTAACGTGTAATCGGACGAATAGAAACTCATAAACCGATCCAGCCTCGCAAACGACTAGTCAGTAGCCAAGCAACTCATAAATGCCATCAAAAGCCACGGTGAGTTGCGACATCCGTGCCGGTCAAATAGTTAAACCGGGAGTATTCCGAGTCATTGGTTAATTATCCAAGCATGTTGTCGGAAGAATAGAAATTTATAAACTGATCAAACATCTCAAACGACTTGACGGTGGCCAAGATTCTCATAAATCCGATCTAAAGCCTCGGAGCGGCGGGACATCCGTTCGGCTCAAAAACTCAAATCGGGAGTATTCCGAGTCTTTGGGTATCCATCCTAACGTTATATCGGACGAATTGAAACTCGTAAACCGATCCAATCACTCAAACGACTAGTCGATGAACAAGCAACTCATAAATGAGAACAAAAGCCACGGGGAGATGCGACATCCGTGCCGGTCAAAAATAGAAGCCGGGAGTATTTTGAGTAATTGGGTAACTATCCAAACGTGTTATCGGACGAATAAAAACTCACAAACCGATCCAAACTCTCAAACGACTAGTCGGGAGGCATACTTCTCAGAAATGCGATATAAGGCCTCGGTGGGGCGGGACATCCGTTCCGGCCAAAAACTCAAATCGGGAGTATTCCGAGTCATTGGGTATCTATCTTAACGTGTTATCGGACGAATAGAAACTAATAAACCAATCCAACCTCTCAAACGACTAATCGGTAGCCAAGCTTCTCATAAATGCGATCAAAAGCAGCGAATAGTTACGACAACCGTGCTGGTCGAAGCATGTTGTCAAACGAATAGAAATTTAAAACCGATCAAACCTCTCTAACGACTTTCCGGTAGCAAAGCTTCACATAAATGCGATCTAAAGCCTCGGAGGGGCGGGACATCCGTTCCGGTCAAAATCTTAAATCGAGAGTATTCTGAGTCAATGGGTACCTATTCTAACGTGTTATCAGACGAATAGAAACTGATAAACAGATCCAACCACTCAATCGACTAGCCGGTAGCCAAGCATCTCATAAATAAAATCTAAAGCCTCGGAGGGGGATGACATCCGTTCCGGTCAAAAACTTAAATCGGGAGTATTCCGTGTCATTGGGTATCTATCCTCACGTGTTATCGGACGAATAGAAACTGATAAACCGATCCGACCTCTCAAACGACTAGTCGGTAGCCAAGCTTCTCAAAAATACGATCTGAAGCCTCGGCGGGGCGGGACATCCGTTCCGGTCAAAAACTTAAATTGGGAGTATTCTGAGTCATTGGGTATCTATCCTAACGTGTTATCGGTCGAATAGAAACTCATAAACTGATCCATCCTCTCAAACGACTAGTCGGTAGCCATGGTAATCATAAATGCAATCAAATGACTGGGAAAGTGGCGGCATCCGTGCTGGTCTAAATTAGAAACCGTGAGTATTCCGAGTCATTGGGTAACTATCCTGCATGTTGACAGACGAATAGAAATTTATAAACCGATCAAACCTCTCTAACGACTAGCCGGAAGCCAGGCTTCACCTAAATACGATCTAAAGCCTCGGAGGGGCGGGACATCCGTTCTGGTCAAAAACTCAAATCGGGAGTATTCCGAGTCATTGGGAAACTATCCTAACGTGTTATCGGACGAATAGAAACTCAAAAACCGATCCTACCTCTCTGACGAATATTCGGTAGCGAAGCTACTTATAAATGCTATCAAAAGCCACGGAGAGTTGCGACATCCGTGCCGATCAAAAACAGAAACTGAGAGTATTTCGAGTAATTGGGTAACTATCCTAGTATGTTGTTAGAATACAAATGTATAAACCGATCAAACCTCTCAAACGACTAGCCGGTAGCAAAGCTTCTCATAAATACGATCAAAAGCCGCGGAGGGGCGGGACATCCGTTCCGGCTAAAAACTCAAATCGGGAGTATTCCGAGTCATTGGGAAACTATCCTAACGTGTAATCGGACGAATAGAAACTCATAAACCGATCCAGCCTCGCAAACGACTAGTCAGTAGCCAAGCAACTCATAAATGCCATCAAAAGCCACGGTGAGTTGCGACATCCGTGCCGGTCAAATAGTTAAACCGGGAGTATTCCGAGTCATTGGTTAATTATCCAAGCATGTTGTCGGAAGAATAGAAATTTATAAACTGATCAAACATCTCAAACGACTTGACGGTGGCCAAGATTCTCATAAATCCGATCTAAAGCCTCGGAGCGGCGGGACATCCGTTCGGCTCAAAAACTCAAATCGGGAGTATTCCGAGTCTTTGGGTATCCATCCTAACGTTATATCGGACGAATTGAAACTCGTAAACCGATCCAATCACTCAAACGACTAGTCGATGAACAAGCAACTCATAAATGAGAACAAAAGCCACGGGGAGATGCGACATCCGTGCCGGTCAAAAATAGAAGCCGGGAGTATTTTGAGTAATTGGGTAACTATCCAAACGTGTTATCGGACGAATAAAAACTCACAAACCGATCCAAACTCTCAAACGACTAGTCGGGAGGCATACTTCTCAGAAATGCGATATAAGGCCTCGGTGGGGCGGGACATCCGTTCCGGCCAAAAACTCAAATCGGGAGTATTCCGAGTCATTGGGTATCTATCTTAACGTGTTATCGGACGAATAGAAACTAATAAACCAATCCAACCTCTCAAACGACTAATCGGTAGCCAAGCTTCTCATAAATGCGATCAAAAGCAGCGAATAGTTACGACAACCGTGCTGGTCGAAGCATGTTGTCAAACGAATAGAAATTTAAAACCGATCAAACCTCTCTAACGACTTTCCGGTAGCAAAGCTTCACATAAATGCGATCTAAAGCCTCGGAGGGGCGGGACATCCGTTCCGGTCAAAATCTCTAATCGGGAGTATTCTGAGTCTTTGGGTATCTATCCTAACGTGTTATCGGACGAATAGAAACTCATAAACCGATCCAACCTCTCAATCGACTAGCCAGTAGCCAAACATCTCATAAATACGATCTAAAGCCTCGGAGGGGCGGGACATCCGTTCTGGTCAAAAACTCAAATCGAGTGTATTACGTGTCATTGGGTATCTATCCTCACGTGTTATCGAACGAATAGAAACTCATAAACCGATCCTACCTCTCAAATGACTAGACGGTAGCCAAGCTTATCTTAAATACGACATAAAGCCTTGGTGGGGCGGGACATCCGTTCCGGTCAAAAACTTAAATCGGGAGTATTCTGAGACATTGGGTATCTATACTAACGTGTTATCGGATGAATAGAAACTCATAAGCTGATCCAACCTCTCAAACGACTAGTCGGTAGCCAAAGTAATCATAAATGCAATCAAAAGACGGGGAGAGTTGCGACATCCGTGCCGGCCTAAAACTGAAACCGGGAGTATTCCGAGTCATTGGGTAACTATCCTAGTATGTTGTCAGACGAATACAAATTTATAAACTGATCAAACCTCTCAAACGACTAGCCGGTTGCCAAGCATCTCATAAATACGATCAAAAGCCGCGGAGGGGCGGGACATCCGTTCCGGCCTAAAACTCAAATCGGGAGTATTCCTAGTCATTGGGAAACTATCCTAACGTGTTATAGGACGAATAGAAACTCATAAAACGATCCAACCTCTCAAACGACTAGTCGGTAGCCAAGCTACTCATAAATGTGATCAAAAGCCACGGAGAGTTGCGACATCCGTGCCGGTCCAAAACAGAAGCCCGGAGTATTTTGAGTAATTGGGTAACTATCCCAACGTGTCATCGGATGAATAGAAACTCATAATCCGATCCAACCACTCCAACAGCTAGTCGGTAGCTAAGAACCTCATAAATGCGATGAAATGCCACAGAGAGTTGCGACATCCGTGCCGGTCAAACACAGATACCGGGAGTAATTTGAGAAATTGGGTAACTATCCTAGCGTTTTATCTGACGAATAGAAACTCATAAACCGATTTAACCTCTCAAGCGACTAGTCGGTTGCTAAGCTACTCATAAATGCGATCTAAAGCCTCGGTGGGGCGGGGCAACCGTTCCGGTCAAAAACTCAAAATGGGAGTATTCTTAGTTATTGGGAAACTATCCAAGCATGTTGTCAGACGAATAGAAATTTATAAATCGACCATACCTCTCAAACGACAAGCCGGCAGTCAAGCTTCTTATAATTATGATCTAAAGCCTCGGAGGGGCGGGACATCCATTCCGGTCAAAAACTTAAATCGGGAGTATTCCGAGTCATTGGGAATCTATCCTAAGGTGTTATCGGACGAATAGGAACTCATAAATGATCTAATCTCTCAATCGTCTAGTCGGTAGTCAAGGTAATCGTAAATGCGATCAAAACCAAAGGAGAGTTGCGACATCCGTGCCGGCCAAACGCAGAAACCGGGAGTATTTCGTGTAATTGGATAACTATCCAAACGTGTTATCGGACGAATAGAAACTCATAAGTCGATCAAACCTCCAAAACGACTAGCCGGTAGCCAAGCATCTCATAAATGCGATCTAAAGCCTCGGAGGGGCGAAACATCCGTTCCGGTCAAAATCTCAAATCGAGAGTATTCTGAGTCTTTTGGTATCTATCCTAACGTGTTATCGGACGAATAGAAACTCATAAACCGATCCAACCTCTCAATCGACTAGGCAGTAGCCAAACATCACATAAATGCGATCTAAAGCCTCGGAGTGGCGGGACATCTGTTCCTGTCAAAAACTCAAATCGTGTGTATTGCGAGTCATTGGGTATCTATCCTCGCGTGTTATCGAACGAATAGAAACTCACAAACCGATCCTACCTCTCAAACGACTAGTCGGTAGCCAAGCTTATCTTAAATACGACCTAAAGCCTTGGCGGGGCGGGACATCCGTTTCGGTCAAAAACTAAAATCGGGAGTATTCCGAGACATTGGGTATATATACTAACGTGTTATCGGATGAATAGAAACTCATAAGCTGATCCAACCTCTCTAACGACTAGTCGGTAGCCAAAGCAATCATAAATGCAATCAAAAGACGGGGAGAGTTGCGACATCCGTGCCGGCCTAAAACCGAAACCGGGAGTATTCTGAGTCATTGGGTAACAATCCTGCATGTTATTCGACGAATAGAAATTTATAAACCGATCAAGCCTCTCAAGCGACTAGCCGGTAGCCAGGCTTCACATAAATGCGATCTAAAGCCACACGGTGGTGCGGGACATCCGTTCCGGTCAAAAACTCAAATCGGGAGTATTCTGAGTCATTGTGAAACTATCCAAGCATGTTGTCAGACGAATAGAAATTTATAAATCGACCAAACTTCTCAAACGACTAGCTGGCAGCCAAGCTTCTTATTATTACGATCTAAAACCTCGGAGGGGCGGGACACATTTGGTCAAAATTTAAATCGGGAGTATTCCGAGTCATTGGGTATCTATCCTAAGGTGTTATCGGACGAATAGGAACTCATAAATAATCCAATTTCTCAATCGACTAGTCGGTAGCCAAGGTAATCATAAATGCGATCAAAAGCCACGGAGAGTTGCGACATCCGTGTCGGTCCAAAGCAGAAACCAGGAGTATCTCGAGTAATTGGGTAACTATCCTAACCTGTTATCGGACGAATTGAAACTCATAAACCGATCCAACCTCTGCAAAGACTTGTCGGTAGTTAAGCTACGCATAAATGCGATCAAAATCCGCGGAGAGTTGAGAAATTCGTGCCGGTCAAACACAAAAATCGGGAGTATTTCGAGTAAATGGGTAACTATCCTAACGTGTTATCGGACGAATAGAAACCCATAAACCGATCCAACCTCTTAAACGACTAGTCGGTAGCTAAGCAACTCAAAATTGCGATCAAAATCCACGGAGAGTTGCGACATCCGTGGCGGTCAAAAACAGAAACCGGGAGTATTCCGAGTCATTGGGTAACTATCCTTGCATGTTATCGGGCGAATTAAAATTTATGAACCGATCCAAACTCTCAAACGACTAGCCGGTAGCCAAGCTTCTCATAAATGCGATCTAAAGCGTCGGTGGAGAGGGACATCCGTTCCGGTCAAAAACTCAAACCCGGAGCATTTCGAGTCATTTGGTATCTATACTAACGTGTTATCGGACGAATAGAAACATATAAACCGATCCAACCTCTCAAACGACTAGTCGGGAGTCAAGCTAGTCTTAAATGCGATCAAAAGCCACGGAGAGTTGCGACATCCGTGCCGGTCTAAAGCAGAAACCGGGAGTATTCCGAGTCATTGGTTAACTATCCTAGTATGTTGTTTGAATACAAATGCATAAACCGATCAAACCTCTCATACGACTAGCCGGTAGCCAAGCTTCACATAAATACGATCGAAAGCCGCGGAAGGGCGGGACATCCGTTCCGGCCTAAAACTCAAATCGGGAGTATTCCGAGTCATTGGGAAACTATCCTAACGTGTTATCGGACGAATAGAAACTCACAAACCGATCCAGCCTCGCAAACGACTAGTCGGTAGCCAAGCTACTCATAAATGCGATCAAAAGCAACGGAGAGTTGCGACATCCGTGCCGGTCCAAAACAGAAGCCGGGATTATATTGAGTAATTGGGTAACTATCCCAACTTGTCATCGGACGAATAGAAACACATAAAATGATCCAACCACTCCAACGGCTAGTCGGTAGCTAAGCAACTCATAAATGCGATGAAAAGCCACGGAGAGTTGCGACATCCGTGTCGGTCAAACACAGAAACCGGGAGTATTTTGAGAAATTGGGTAACTATCCTAACTTTTTATCGGACGAATAGAAACTCATAAACCGATGCAACCTTTCCATCGGCTAGTCGGTAGCAACTCATAAATCCGTTCAAAAGCCGCAGAGAGTTGCGACATCCGTGCTGATCAAAAACAGAAACTGGGAGTATTCTGAGTCATTGGGTCACTATCCTAACGTTTTATCGGACGAATTGAAACTCATAAACCGATCCAACCTCTCAGACGACTAGTCGGTAGCTAAGCAACTCATAAATGCGATGAAAAGCCACGGAGATTTGCGACATCCGTGCCGGTCAAACACAGAAACCGGGAGTATTTTGAGAAATTGGGTAACTTTCCTAACTTTTTATCGGACGAATAGAAACTCATAAACCGATGCAACCTTTCCAACGGCTAGTCGGTAGCTAAGCAACTCATAAATCCGTTCAAAAGCCGCGGAGAGTTGCGACAACCGCGCTGATCAAAAACAGAAACCGGGAGTATTCCGAGTCATTGGGTCACTATCCTAACGTTTTATCGGACGAATTGAAACTCATAAACCGATCCAACCCCTCAGACGACTAGTCGGTAGCTAAGCTACTCATAAATACGATCAAAAGCAACGGAAAGTTCCGACATCCGCACCAGCCTAAAAAAGAAACCGTGAGTATTCCGAGTCATTGGGTAGCTATCTTGCAAGTTGTCAGACGAATAAAAATTTATAAACCGATCAAACCACTCTAACGACTAGCCGATAGCCAAGCTTCCCATAAATACGATCTAAAGCCCGGTGGGGGGGACTCCTGCTGATCAAAAACAGAAATCGGAGTTTTTCGAGTAATTGGGTAAATATCCTAACCTGTTATCGGACGAATTGAAACTCATAAACCGATCCAACTCAAGAACGACTTGTCGGTAGCTAAGCTACACATAAATGCGATCAAAAGCTGCGGAGAGTTGCGAAATCCGTGCCGGTCAGACACAAAAATCGGGAGTATTTCGAGAATGGGTAACTATCCTAACGTGTTATCGAATGAATAGAAACTCATAAACTGATAAAGCCTCTCAAACGACTTGTCGGTAGCCAAGGTAATCATAAATGCGATCAAAAGCCACGGACAGTTGCGACATCCGTGCCGGTCTAAAATAGAAACCGGGAGTATTCCGAGTCATTGGGTAACTATCCTGCATGATGTCAGACGAATAGAAATTTTTAAGCCGATCAAACCTCTCGAACGACTAGCCGGTAGCCAAGCTTCTCATAAATACGATCTAAAGCCTCGGTGGGGGGGGGACATCCGTTCCGGTCAAAAACTCAAATCGGGAGTATTCTGAGTAATTGGGTAACTATCCTAACGTGTTATCGGACGAATAGAAACTCATAAACCGATCCAACCTCTCAAACGACTAGTCGGTAGCCAAGCTACTCATAAATGCGATCAAAAGCCGCGGTGAGTTAGGACATCCGTGCCGGTCAAACACAGAAACCGGGAGTATTTCGAGTAATTGGGAAACTATTCTAACGTGTTATCGGACGAATAGAAACTCATAAAACGATCCAGCCTCTTAAACGATTAGTGGGTAGCTTATACGATCAAAGGCCACGGAGAGTTGTGACATCCGTGCTGGTAAAAAAAAAAGACCGGGAATATTCCGTGTTATTGGGTAAATATCCTATCCTGTTGTCGGACGAATTAAAATTTATAAACCGATCAAACCTCAAAACGGCTAGACGGTATCCAAGCATTCATAAATGCGATCTAAAGGCTCGGAGGGGCGGGACATCCCTTCAGATCAAAAACTCAAATCGGGAGTATTTCGAGTCATTGGTTATCTATCCTAACGCGTTATCGGACGAATAGAAATCATAACCGATGCAACCTCTCCAACGGCTAGTCGGTAGCTAAGCAAACTCATTAATGCGATCAAAAGACACGGAGACTTACGACTTCCGTGCCGGTCAAACATAGAAACCGGGAGTATTTCGACTAATGTGGGTAAATATCCTAACCTGCTATCGGACGAATAGAAAAAATCAAACTGATCCAGCATCAAAAACGACAAGTCGATAGCCAAGGTAATCATAAATGCGATCAGAAGCCAGGGAGAGTTGCGACATCCGTGCCGGTCTAAAACAGAAACCGGGAGAATTCCAAGTCATTGGGTATTTATCCTAACGTGTTATCGAACGAATAGAAACTCATAAACTGATCCAACCTTCCAAACGAATAGACGGTAGCCATGGTAATCATAAATGTGATCTAAAGCCTCGGTGGAGTGGGACATCCGTTCCGGTCAAAAACTCAAACCGGGAGTATTCCGAGTCATTGGGTATCTATCCTAACGTGTTAACGGACGAATAGAAACTCATAAACCGATCCAGCCTCTCAAATGACTAGTCGGTTGCTAAGGTACTCATAAATACGATCAAAAGCCACAGAGAGTTACGACATCCGTGCCGGTCATAAACAGAAACTGAGAGAATTCCAAGTCATTGGGAAACTATCCATGCATGTTATCGAGCGAATTAATATTTATGAACCGATCCAATCTCTCAAACGACTAGCCGGTTGCCAAGCTTCTCATAAATGCGATCTAAAGCCTCGGTGGAGAGGGACATCCGTTCCGGTCAAAAACTCAAACCGGGAGTATTCCGAGTCATTGGGTATCTATCCTAACGTGTTATCGGACGAATAGAAACTCATAAACCGATCCAACCTCTCAAACGACTAGTCGGTAGTCAAGCTAGTTATAAATGCGATCAGAAGCCATGGAGAGTTGCGACATCCGTGCAGGTCTAAAACAGAAATCGGGAGTATTCCGAGTCATTGGGTAACTATCCTAGTATGTTGTCAGACGAATAGAAATTTATAAACCGATCAAACCTCTCAAACGATTAGCCGGCAGCCAAGCTTCTCATAAATACGATCTAAAGCCTCGGTGGGGCGGGCATCCGTTCCGGTCAAAAACTCAAATCGGGAGTATTGCGATTCATTGGGTAACTATCCTAACGTGTTATTGGACGAATAGAAACTCATAAACCGATCCAACCTCTCAAACGACTAGTCGGTAGCCAAGCTACTCATAAATGCTATCAAAAGCCACGGAGAGTTGCGACATCCGTGCCAGTCCAAAACATAAACTGGGAGTATTTCGAGTCATTGGGTATCTATCCTAACGTTTTATCGGACGAATAGAAACTTATAAGCTGATCCAGCCTCTCAAATGATTAGTCGGTTGCTAAGGTACTCATAAATACGATCAAAAGCCACAGAGAGTTACGACATCCGTGCCGGTCAAAAACAGAAACTGAGAGAATTCCAAGTCATTGGGAAACTATCCATGCATGTTGTCAGACGAATAGAAATTTATAAATCGACCAAACCTCTCAAACGACTAGCCGGTAGCCAAGGTTCTCATAAATGCGATCTAAAGCCTCGGTGGGGCGGGACATCCGTTCCGGTAAAAAACTTAAATCGGGAATATTATGAGTCATTGGGTATCTATCCTAACGTGTTATCGAATGAATAGAAACTCATAAATTGATCCAGCCTCTCAAACGACCAGTCGGTAGCCAAGGTAATCATAAATGCGATCAAAAGCAAGGGACAGTTGCGACATCCGTGCCGGTCTAAAATAGAAACCGGGTGTATTCCGAGTCATTGGGTAACTATCCTGCTTGATGTCAGACGAATATAAATTTATAAACCGATCCAACCTCTACAACCACTTGTTGGTAGCTAAGCTACGCATTAATGCGATCAAAAGCCGCAGAGAGTTGCGAAATCCGTGCCGGTCAAACGCAAAAATCGGGAGTATTTCGAATAAATGGGTAACTATCCTAACGTGTTATCAGACAATTAGAAACCCATAAACCGATCCAACCTCTTAAACGACTAGCCGGTAGCTAAGCAACTAATAATTGCGACCAAAATCCACGGAGAGTTGCGACATCCGTGCCAGTCAAAAGCAGAAACCGGGAGTATTCCGAGTCATTGGGTTACTATCCTTGCATGTTATCGAACGAATAGAAACTCATAAACTGATCCAACCTCCCAAACGAATAGTCGGTAGCCATGGTAATCATAAATGCGATCTAAAGCCTCGGTGGAGTGGGACATCCGTTCCGGTCAAAAACTCAAACCGGGAGTATTCCGAGTCATTGGGTATCTATCCTAACGTGTTATCGGACGAATAGAAACTCATAAACCGATCCAACCTCTCAAACGACTAGTCGGTAGTCAAGCTAGTTATAAATGCGATCAGAAGCCATGGAGAGTTGCGACATTCGTTGTCAGACGAATAGAAATTTATAAACCGATCAAACCTCTCAAACGATTAGCCGGCAGCCAAGCTTCTCATAAATACGATCTAAAGCCTCGGTGGGGCGGGCATCCGTTCCGGTCAAAAACTCAAATCGGGAGTATTGCGATTCATTGGGTAACTATCCTAACGTGTTATCGGACGAATAGAAACTCATAAACCGATCCAACCTCTCAAACGACTAGTCGGTAGCTAAGCAACTCATAAATGCGATCAAAAGCCACGGAGAGTTGCGACATCCGTGCCCGTCCAAAACAGAAACTGGGAGTATTTCGAGTAATTGGGTAACTATTCTAGCCGGTTATCGAACGAATAGGAACTCATAAACCGATCCAACCTCAATTTGTCGGTAGCTAAGCTACGCATAAATGCGATCAAAAGACGCGGAGAGTTGTGAAATCCGTGCCGTTCAAACAAAAAAATCGGGAATTTTTCGAGTAAATGAGTAATTATCCTAACGTGTTATCGGACGAATAGAAACTCATAAACTGATCCAACCAATTAAACGAGTTTCGGTAGGTAAGCTAGTCATAAATGCGATCATAACCCATGGAGAGTTGCGACATCCGTGCTGGTCAAAAACAAAAACCGGGAGTATTGCAGGTCATTGGGTAACTATCCTAGTATGTTGTCGGACAAATAAAAGTTTATAAGCCTCTCAAACGGCTAGACGGTATCCAAGCTTCTCATAAATGCGATCTAAAGCCTCGGAGGGAGAGATATCCGTTCCGATCAAAAACTCAAATCGGGAGTATTTCGAGTCATTGGGTATCTGTCCTAACTCGTTATCGGACGAATAGAAGCTCATAAACCCATCCAACCTCCCAAACGACTAGTCGGTAGCCAAGCAACTCATAAATACGATCTAAAGCCACGGAGAGTTGCGATATCCGTGCCGGTCTAAAACCGAAACAGGGATTATTGCGAGTCATAGGGTAACTATCCTAGTATGTTGTCCGACGAATAGAAATTTATGAACCGATCCAAATTCTCAAACGACTAGCCGGTAGCCAAGCTTCTCATAAACCGGGAGTATTTCGAGTCATTGGGTATCTATCCTTAAGTGTTATCGAACGAATAGAAACTCGTAAACCGATCCAACCTCTCAAACGACTAGTCGGTAGTCAAGCTAGTCATAAATGCGATCAAAAGCCATGGAGAGTTGCGACATCCGTGCCGGTCTAAAATAGAAACCGGGAGTATTCCGAGTCATTGGGTAACTATCCTAGTATGTTGTCAGACGAATAGAAATTTATAAACCGATCAAACCTCTCAAACGACTAGCCGGTAGCCAAGCTTCTCATAAATACGATCAAAGCCGCGGAGGGGCGGGACATCCGTTCCGGCATAAAACTCAAATCGGGAGTATTCCGAGTCATTGGGAAACTATCCTAAGGTGTTATAGGACAAATAGAAATTCATAAACCGATCCAGCCTCTCAAATGACTAGTCGGTAGCCAAGCTACACATAAATGCGATCAAAAGCCACGGAGAGTTGCGACATCCGTGCCGGTCCAAAACAGAAGCCGGGAGTATTTTGAGTAATTGGGTAACTATCCCAACGTGTCTTCGGACTAATAGAAACTCATAAACCGATCTAACCACTCCAACGGCTAGTCGGTAGCTAAGCAACTCATAAATGCGATGAAAAGCCACGGAGAGTTGCGACATCCGAGCCGGCCAAACACAGAAACCGAGAGTATTTTGAGAAATTGGGTAACTATCCGAACGTTTTATCGGACGAATAGAAACTCCTAAACCGCTCCAACCTCTCCAACGGCTAATCGGTAGCTAAGCAACTCATAAATGCGATCAAATGCCACGGAGAGTTGCGACATCCGTGCCGGTCAAACACAGAAACCGGGAGTATTTCGAGTAATTGGGTAACTATCCTAACGTTTTATCGGACGAATAGAAACTCATAAGCCGATCCAACCTCTCCAACGGCTAATCGGTAGCTAAGCAACTCATTAATGCGATCAAATGCCACGGAGAGTTGCGACATCCGTGCCGGTCAAACACAGAAACCGGGAGTATTTCGAGTAATTGGGTAACTATCCTAACGTTTTATCGGACGAATAGAAAGTCATAAGCCGATCCAACCTATTAAGCGGCTAGTTGGTTGCTAAGCTACTCATAAATGCGATCAAAAGACGCGGGGAGTTGCGACATCCGTGCCGGTCAAAAACAGAAGCGGGGAGTAGTACGATTAATTGGGTTACTTTCCTAAAGTATTATCGGACGAATAGAAACTCATAAACCGATCTAACCTCTCCAACGGCTAGTCGGTAGCTAAGCAACTCATAAATGCGATCAAAAGCCACGGGGAGTTGCGACATCCGTGCCGGACCAACAAAGTAACCGGGAGTATTTTGAAAAATTCGGTAACTATCCTAACTTTTAATCGGACGAATAGAAACACATAAACCGATGCAACCTTTCCATCGGCTAGTCGGTTGCTAAGCAGCACATAAATCCGATCAAAAGCCATGGAGAGTTGCGACATCCGTGTAGATCAAAAACAGAAACCGGGAGTATTCCGAGTCATTGGGTCACTATCCTAACGTTTTATCCGACGAATTGAAACTCATAAACGGATCTAACCTCTCAAACAACTAGTCGGTTGCTAAGCTACTCATAAATACGATCAAAAGCCACGGAGTGTTGCGACATCCGTGCCGGTCAAAAACAGAAACTGAAAGAATTTCGTGTCATTGGGAAACTATCCAAGCATGTTGTCAGACGAATAGAAATTTATAAATCGCCAAACCTCTCAAATGACAATCCGGTAGCCAAGATTCTCATAAATACGATCTAAAGCCTCGGTGGGGCGGGACATCCGTTCCGGTAAAAAACTTAAATCGGGAGTATTCCGAGTCATTGCGTATCTATCCTAACGTGTTATCGAACGAATAGAAACTCATAAACTGATCCAACCTCGCAAACGACTAGTCGGTTGCCAAGCTTATCATAAATGCGCTCAAAAGCCAGGGACAGTTGCGACATCCGAGCCGATCTAAATTGAAACCGGGAGTATTCCGAGTCATTGTGTAACTATCCAGCATGTTGTCACACGAATAGAAATTTAAAAACCAATCAAACCTCTCAAACGACTAGCCAGTAGCCAAGCTTCTCATAAATACGATCTAAAGCCTCGGTGGGGCGGGACATCTATTCCGGTCAAAAACTCAAATCGGGAGAATTCCGATTCATTGGGTAACTATCCTAACGTGTTATCGGACGAATAGAAACTCATAAACCGATCCAACCTCTCAAACGACTAGTCGGTAGCCAAGCTACTCATAAATGCGATCAAAAGCCACAGAGAGTTGCGACATCCGTGCCGGTCCAAAACATAAACTGGGTGTATTTCGAGTAATTGGGTAACTATCCAAGCATGTTATCGGACGAATAGAAACTCATAAACCGATCTAACCTCTACAACGACTTGTCGGTAGCTAAGCAACGCATAAATGCGATCAAAAGCCGCGGAGAGTTGAGACATTCGTGCCGGTCAAACGCAAAAATCGGGAATTTTTCGAGTAAATGGGTAACTATCCTAACGTGTTATCGGACGAATAGAAACTCATAAACTGATCCAACCACTTAAACGACTAGTCGGTAGGTAAGCTAGTCATAAATGAGATCAAAAGCCATGGAGAGTTGCGACATCCGTGCCGGTCAAAAACAAAAAACCGGGAGTATTGCAGGTCATGGGTAACTATCCAAGCATGTTGTCGGACTAATAAAAAATTTATAAGCCTCTCAAACGGCTAGCCGGTATCCAAGCTTCTTGAATGCGATCTAAAGCCACGGAGGGGAAGGATATCGTTCCGGTCAAAAATCAAATCGGGAGTATTTCGAGTCATTGGGTATCTGTCCAAACGCGTTATCGGACGAATATAAACTCATAAACCCATTCAACCTCTCAATCGACTAGTCGGTAGCCAAGCAACTCATAAATACGATCTAAAGCCACAGAGAGTTGCGACATACGTGCTAGTCTAAAACCGAAACTGGGATTATTACGAGTCATTGGGTAACTATCCTAGTATGTTGTCAGACGAATAGAAACTCATAAACCGATGCAACCTTTCCCACGGCTAGTCGGTAGCTAAGCAACTCATAAATCCGATCAAAAGCCACGGAGAGTTGCGACATCCGTGATGATCAAAAACTGAAACCGGGAGTATTCCGAGTCATTGGGTCACTATCCTAACGTTTATAGGACGAATTGAAATCATAAACGATCTAACCTCTCATCGACTAGTTGGTAGCTAAGCTACTCATAAATACGATCAAAAGCCACGGAGAGTTGCGACTCCGTGCAGGTCAAAAACAGAAACTGAGAGAATTCCGTGTTATTGGGAAATATCCAAGCATGTTGTCAGACGAATAGAAATTTATAAATCGCCAAACCTCTCAAACGACTATCGGTAGAGAAAAGAGTCTCATAAATACGATCTAAAGCCTCGGAGGGGCGGGACATCCGTTCCGGTAAAAAAACTTTAATCGGGAGTATTCCGAGTCATTGCGTATCTATCCTAACTTGTCATCGAACGAATAGAAATCATAAACCGATCCAACCTCTCCAACGGCTAGTCGTAGCTAAGCAACTCATAAATGCGATCAAAAGCCACGAAAAGTTACGACATCCGTGCCGGTCAAGCACA
>JACGCM010001178.1:0-52394 GCA_014058105.1 Kingdonia uniflora | reverse complement strand
CAACCCCCCCTCCTACCTCTCTTGTCTCTGCCCCTGTGTATGCTTCCTCCCGTCCCTGCTTTAGCATGGTGAGTCTGTTGAACATCTAAATCGTAACAGCATAGCAATATACTATGCTGTTTGTATGTGTCTTTAAAACCCACTATTTTAGTCCTCTTGTTGATGTTTGTTTTTCCTTTCCCGCCTTGTGTGCTGGCTGTTTCACCTCCATAGATCCATCTTATTTCTCGCTAAATTGCCAATGTTTTAGGGTTTTGATTTATTAATTTAATTGTTATGTTGTGTAATTTAGGATTTCCAAGGTTTTGATTTAGGTTAGTAAACATGAATTATTTTTAGGGTTCCATTCTAGGATTACAATGTTTCAATATTTCATGGATTTTAGATTTGAATTAAGATTTTTAGGGCTCCATTTAGCTATGTTTAATCACGAAAAGCAAAAACCTATGGAGATATAAATTATATACAATTAGATATTGGCAATGAAGTTAGACGAATTATTTGGCAATTTATGAGGATGTTCCATAGAATGCACAATAAGTTCTTATCAAGTCGGAGAAAACATGTATTTGGAACAATTGAGGTACTAGTACTACATGATAATGCGATGGAACATTGAAGTTTGAAGTATTGGGTTAAGTAAATCTGGTATCGATTTTGCATTTTTTCCATGTGGGTGGTGGGGTTCTCACATGCCCAGGGATTAGCCGGGCTAATGGTGATAAATTATGATCCCGAATCACCCTTGTTTGCAAAAAAGAAAAAGAAGTAAATCTGGTAGCGATGGAAACAGTTTATTTCTTATTTAGAGAGATCTTACACAACATTGGAAGCAATTTTATCACAACCCCAAAATAATTAAATAAACAATGTAAGTTTGAACTATTGCTCCTAGTACAACGGGTAGCGGTATCTTAGTCTTCATATTGCTAGCGGAAGAAGTCGATGATGCGCCAGTACTCCCTGGATTGTCTGGTATGCTACAGTATTCAACAGATATAAGAAGATGAAATTTAGCTCCAATTTGACTAAAAGTTGCTATGAAAAACCATAATTAAATACAATATAGAATCTAAAAGTCAATAAAGTGCATAAAACGGCGAGAATGAGAATATCGATAACCAGTTTACTTACTTTGCATTGGTTTCATCAGTTAGTTTATCACCAATCACGAAGATTTCTAGCGCGTTGATTAACGGTGGAAGAGTCGAGTCGTCCGTGGCTTCGAGATCAATTGTAGTGTTTGAAGAAGCAGTAACATCAGTCTTAGTCATTTCCAGAACACCCTTATAAGGCGGGATTATAGGTGTGCTTGTGGTAGCTTCATTGCCAATATACATAAAAAACGACCGCTTCTGCAACGAGCTTAACTTCGAAACTTCGGAAAAGTAGGCGTTGATATAAACTGGATTTTCCTCATCTTGAAGATAGCTGGCTAAGGTTATGTAGCTTGACAAGCCTGAAGATTCAATTCCAGTTTGTAGTACTGATTTTGGAGGGTGATCCTCAACATCTATTTTAACCAATGAAGTGTCACTCTGGACCTCATTTAGTACCCCATCCAATATAGCAGGCGTCCATATACGATCATAAGGATCATCAGGAAACCTACATAGCTCAATAAAAAAAATAAAATCATATTAGTTGTTATTTTCGTTTATAAAAAAATTGTAGCTCATACAAAGAGTAAATAATTTATTCCAGTTCATGTGAAAAAAAATCTTGAAGTGATTCCGCTAAAGAAATAAAAAATAAAAAGAAAGAAAGAAAGAAAAGAAAAGAAAAGAAAAAACAAATTGCGGAAAGTGCATGCTTTTTTGTGATGAAGAGCCTGAAATGTACCTGACGGTTTCGTTTGTCCCAAATGAAGTTCTTCTAGCCATGAACAAAGGATAATCAGGATCAACATGTTTGTACATGCTCTTATCTAAACTCCTTACTTCAAGTCCTGATATGAAAGGAAACTGATTCGGATGCGTCTGGGCGAGACAAACACTTACAGTATCTGCTTTTACAGTGTATATAACTTCATAGGAAAGCCAATCTTCGTTGTTTACCACGTTGTCCCAAAGGTTTCCATTAAAAGACAAATCAAAATTCGGAGGAGAAGATTTGTTATCATAATTTCCATAAGCAAAGGTTGCACGAACAAGAACACGATCACCTTTGCCGACTTTTATGGAGTAGCAGTTCTTCTTGTTCTTCTGGAATACCCGGACAGTACTCAGTACACGAGAAACGGGATCCAAATCATTAGATTCGATATAGCTTATATTTTTAACAGCATGGTTTTCGCCACCGTTAACATAAGGATCATCTTTATCCCATTTAATTGAGTTTCCGTCCGTGTAAGAAGATGATGCACCGCAGTCTATGCTTACAAAAACTGTACATATAAAAAGTTAATAATCATTCAAGATTCAAAAATAGAAAATAATCATAACACGTAGTATGATGTGCCATATAAATCTTTACGAAATACCATTTGTATTTTTTTATTTACTATTCACAACATGATATTTCTCATTAATAACGCCAATTGAAATACGACATTGTACAGATATAAGAAATCGTTTCCATAATTTTTTTCCTTATAATGTTCACAATATGAAATTGCTCATTAATAACACCAATTGAAATATCACATTATACACACATAAGAGAGTTCTTGAAACCACAAATACTTACAGAACTATAATCTGTAAACCACAATCTGTTTTGGTCTTTAGTTGACATTTTATCAAGCAACCACAAATACTTACAGAACTATAATCTGTAAACCAAACAAAAGTAGAGTTCTTGAAATCTCACCTGCTGATATAGACGTTACCAATAAGGCCATAGATGACAAGAGAAAAAGGGGGAGATAGTTAACCATGGTGGAATGAAAACTGTACTGAGAGAAACTCACTATGAGGTTAACTTATGAGAAACAAGGTCTGACTTTCTTGAGTCATAGTTGATATATTTTTGTAGATAATAGCACATGCTTGGGGTTGTTGAGAGTCCCACTTGCTTGATCCCCCTTTTGAGATGAAGAACTTTCCCCTGAACCACCTAAGAGCCAGCAAATTTTGGATCAAATGACAGAAATATGCCTAAGAACAATGACGTATTATTTCAGTCCTAGTATTCTCCTCTCAGTACAGTACAGTATACAGAAGAATATAGTTAACCATATTCTTAATTTATGAGAAACAAGGTCTGACTTTCTTAGAGATTTGACTTACTTGAGGCATAGTGGATATTTGTTTTTAGAAAATGGCACATGCCTGGCGTTGTTGAGAGTCCCTTCCCTAATTCCTCCATCCCTCTTGTTGAGATGAAGAAGTTTCCTGTAAACAATGACATCAGTATGCATCACAACAATGACGCATTTTTTCGGTGCTAGTCACTTCAATACAAACTGATATTGAGGTTGAGTATGCTGAACACCATACCCCTGTTGGATAGGTTTTTTGCAAGAGTATGAGAAAACCTTAACAACATACCACTCTGTTGGAGATGTCATCCCCATACCCCTCCAAAGTATGCGAAACTTGAACTTGGCGAGGAGTATGCGCATACCGCCTAGGCGCTGAACCATTCAGCGACCAACAACTTTTTTAATACATATGTCTAGGCGCTGAACCGTTCAGCGCCCTACAATTTTTTTAATATAGCTGTCCAAGGGGAAAATTAATAATTATAAGACGCTAGACGCTAAACCGTTTAGTGTCCAAGAAAAAATACATATCATTTTGACTTTTTGGTGTTAGGCGCTGAACCGTTAAGCGCCCAAGAAAAAAAACGTAATTTGTTGTTGGACCAAAACAGTATGCGATTCTGGAATACCGGTATGGTAAACTGGAATAACATACTCTTCTGTTGGAGATGCTCTTAGAGGAGTAAACCAATCATCTTTATTACAATGTACTGTAACGGGTGCAATGCATGCCATGCGATTTTACCGGCTTGTCAAATGCGCCCACTTGCGGCGAACCAAACACAACCTTAAACACACGCTGGCTGGTGCGCTTGCTCCGCAGAGCTTTGGATTACTAATTGATGCATATACCCCCTTCTTATCAAATTACATGATGTTACCAATTTACACATGTGCCCCTATTTTTGATAAAAATTACATAGGAGATAATTTGTTAGAGCACCCACAACAGCTAGGTGAGGGATGACGTGGAGGGTGGATTTTCATCCTCCACCCTCTTGAGCACCAATCCACCTCCCACCAGCTAAGTGAATTTGCCACGTGTCTACCCAATATCCACCTTGAGGGTAGATTCTCCACCCTCGGGTGAATTTTTGGTGGATTGATGCCGCGCAGTTCAGAACTGCGCGTAGGGAGTAAACCAAAGAGATGATGACACTTGTCAAACTTTAATAAGTTCTCTTGCCGCGCAGTTCTTACGCGCGTTTTGGAACTGCACTGCAGCTTTAAACGCTTGAGATGGGGACACGTGGGTTGATCCTGTATGTTGATTGTGCCCCACAGTTTTGAATTGCGGGGAGTGATATTCACCTTGATTTCAATATCAACTGCTGTGGGGTGGATTGAATTCACCCTGATTTTGGGCAAATCCACCCACCCTACTGTTGTATAAAAACATGGTTTTCAAAATGGAATGGATGACATCATTTTTAAACGGAATCCAATGGTCGTGACTTAATTAATATTAGAAAAACCAAATGACGAGTCATTAATTTCTTCCTTGGCGTATGAGAAAAGGAAACGAAGAGTGCAAATTAATTGCTTGCCGATCACATGTATCTTTAGTAGTATAAAAGATTTGGAAAGATCTTTTCAGGGCCCGAGCTGGGATTAAAAACTTCACAGAAGTATGTGTTTATGTAGATGGAACGGCAAGGGGTGGCAAACTAGTAAATAAGGATATGTAGTAAGTCAAGAACACACTGGAGGGTAAAGCTTCGTCTGATGTTTATAATACAGTTTTTGGAGGTCTATCTTCGGCGTCTACTGTCATTAATGGAGTGTCATTTTGAACTCTATTTAGAAGGAACGTAAATACCTTTGGTTGCCAAATACAATCAAAAGAATCATCCGGGTAGGGTACCTGATGGAGCAATACCATCAGATGAAAAAAATTTGAACCTTGGACAAATGTTGCAAATAGTTTAAGAAAAACAAATTTCTTGAAGAATAAAAAGGGTAGCGGGAACATGGGAGAGGGAAAAAAAATTGATATAGACTCTCGCTTTTTACGAGATTTGTTTTCCTAGGCATATATTTCAATTGGAGAATCGCTAGCTTAAGATCAATATACCTTACAACTGCACTACTACCGCAGGTAACCCTCTTCACCAAGAATAGAGGATTATTCGAACTAACACGACTGGACATGTTTGCATCCAAACTCTTGACATCAAGGCTCAGTTTGGTTCGTTTTAAGTACGATGCAATGTAAATCTAATGCATTTGCAATGATTTGCATTGCATTAAAAGTCGGGGGAATTTTTTCAATAAATGCAAGAATGCAATGCTCTGCAAGTGCAACTAATTGCAGATTGATGTTTATGTTTAGCTAGGTGCATTGCTATGCAAATGCAAATGATAACTACATTTTTTTAATCTATCTTAAAAGGTCCTTATTTTTCTCATATTTTCTCTCCCAAGTACAAAGCCAAAATGCAAACTCTGTTGCAAAGATTTTTCACTGCAACCAAATGCTAGCAAAAAGACAAGCTTTTACATGGAAATGCAAGTTGCTTGCTTTGCAATAGTGAACCAAACACATGCAATTATTTTAAAAGCGCCACATTACAATTGCAAATCGAACCAAACACATAAAAGCGTTTAGAAATGTGAATTGCTTGCATTTGCATCATGTTTGCAGCGAACCAAACTGAGCCCAAGTACAAATATAAATTGTACTTAATCAGGCTTTGTTTGTGTAACGCAAACACTTATATTGTCCCCTTTACAACATATATCATCTCTTCATAAACTATGTAACTTGAGGTCACAACAATCTCCCAGTAATTTCCATTGAATTGCAGATCAAAAGACGGGGATACTTTTTTCTGTCATAGTTGCCATAGTATAGCTTGAACGAACAAGAATGCGATCACCATTATCAACGTTTATTGAGTACCAAATCTTCTTTCGAGTTGGAAATACCCTTATCACAAATTTCGATTTGGAAATACCCTTATCATTTTTTTTAACTATTTTTGTCATCCAACACAATTTCCTTGTTGGCAAACCAGTGTGACTTGGGTTCATAATTTATCACCAATTGCCCGACTAATCACTCGGGAATGTGAGAACCCCACAAATCTCGCACATGCCGGATAATCAAGATAAATTTTATATGGTGGCCTCCTTTGCTGGTGAATCGAAATCAGGACCACTATTTTTTAAGGCATGCATGGTCTCAAACCGCTATACCAATTCCCGTCTGTCCAACAAAAATATCCATGTCCACCCGACAACACATTCGGCCATATTTTTTTTGCAATTTGAGTGAGAAAAAAAAAATCCGTCAAAAGGTTTACGTCGGTAGCTGCATCACATTTTTTTTTAATATCTAAAGAGCAATATCATTTGGCACATTTTGATTCCTGTCATGGGCAAAGACAGTAGCAACTATGATTTAGACCTTCTTAGAGTATTCAGTGTAGTCTCTTTATAGCTAAAATAAAGAGAAGAAAATGCTAAAAACCACGTTTTGAGCCTCCCCCAGAGGGTAGTTATTTTGGGTTTTAATACTCTCTCTCTCCTCAATGTTGAGGATGAGAAGAAATAAATAAATTTTGGCATTGGACAACTTTATTAGGTGGAAAGTGTGGGACCCTCAAAATTTAAGAAGAAAAGCCTATCATGGGTGAGAACGTGTGATACTTTTAAGTTATTTTGATGATGTGGCTCTTTAAAATAGGCAATTTGTTTGGTAAGAATTGTATTTTGAATTAATCTTCTCCTCAAAATCACTCCTTATCCAAGGAGGCTGTTGTGGATGCTCTTAGAGCACCTCCAACATTAAGGTATGCGATTCTGGTTTGGCATACCGATATACATAAATCCCATATTGTTTTCGTCTAACAAGGAGTTACGGTTTTTCACCAGCGCGCTGGACCGTTCAGCTCCAATAAAAAAGCCGAATGATTTGTTGAAGAAACACAAGTAAAACAGAAAAAAACCAAATGATTTTTTCAGCTCCAAGGCGCAGGACTCTACCCTATCGCCAACCACCATGTGATAAGGAACTGGGAATAACATCCAATTCCGCTCAAGATCTTTTATCCTAGAGCATCGATCCGTCTGAGATCATGTCTGAGATAACCCGCACAACTAACTGTAGCCTAACTTTGTTCTGCGACAACCATGCAACGTACTATTATTTGGAAAAATGCGTCTTCACCAATCTGAGCTTGAAACGATCCTGAACCATCTTGTGGAACAACAAGGATCAACAAGGCTAGAACACTCGTACGACGACACACCTGAAACTCAACTATGAAGCTAAAGAATATGTATCACTCGGCATCTTGCCTTCTCGGAGTGAGTAAAGTAGTGCCCAAGCATCCTGTGCTATTATGGGAGAAACCTGCAAACAAGCGAAAGCCCAACTTGGAGGGGTCATGGTTCATGTTGCGTATTTTAGAAAAAATTCTGCCATCATCATTAACATTGACGAAAATGACTGTGTGCATATCTTGGGACTCAAACCATGTCTTCTTGCCGCTTCATTTCTGGATCATGACGTTCAACTTTGGAATGTATCTGTGTCCAACTTGGGATAATCAAAACGAGTATCAATCAAGATTCTTTAACCTTCTGTAGACACTAAGGAATTCAAACTAACCAAGCCGCAGCTTCTACACGTAAGTCCTTGGCGTACAACACTGACTATATCGATCTCTGCTGAGAACTTGGGGTATTGTTCTTTATCACAACATGTTACTGTACTTGACAGTAAAAACGTTGATTCAATACCAATTACAACCGCTAGATCGTCCTACTACTATTCCTCATAGAGCATTTGCTATACTGACCAGTATTCTTGAGACAATTGACGATATAGCTAGGTCACAATGTCCAACTAAAATATCAGTCCTTCTTCTTAGCGTCATTGTCCAAAACACATTTAACTTGAGCAATCTCGTGCTCATATATGAAGTATTCATTGGGCTTCTAATATTAATTGACGTGTAGGCAACTCGCTCTACAAGCATTCACAATGGTGCTTGGATCATCATTCAAGAACATTCATCGATATCAACTGTCAGGTCGGTATCCTATACTACCAACTCTGGTGTTAAAATCTGATCGGCTCTAATCTGCATAGGCCAACTTGGTCTTGCTATGATTCCAGCTGTTATGGCCCGGCTCGGGCCACTTCTACAGTGGCCAAAGTACAGCGAAATATGAGGTCGTGCGGCATACATGCATGTGCGGTTGAGCATGTACAAGCCTTCTTCAGTAGGCGCGACGGCGCCTGCGAAATATAATCACGGATGCTATAACGACATTCAGATCATTCTAGTTACCCGTGAGGGGTCATCGAATACATATTCAGAATAGGCAATAACGCTGAAGGTTCCCTCAATAATTCCTACAACGTACGTGGTCACTCGTGACTATGCACAAGTAGGGAAGCACACCTGTCCTGGCTGCAGATCATTGTAGCTAAATTTGACGGGTCCCAGATATATTGGAAGGTGACGAGTCCCAGCTAAATTTGATATCCCATACTACCAACTTTGGAGCTAAAATTTGATTGGCTCTGATCTGCATAGGCCAACCTGGCCTTGTTATGATTCCAGCTGTAATGGTCTGGCTCGGGCCACTTTTACAGTGCCCAGAGTACAACGGAATATGAGAACGTGCGACATACATGCACGTGCGACTGAGCATGTGCAAGTCATCTTCAGTAGGTGAGTATGCTGAACCCCGTACCGCTGTTGGAATGGTGAGTATGCGAAAATCGTAACAGCATACCAATATACTATGCTGTTGGAGGTGCTTTTTAAAAACCCACTATTTTAGTCCCGGCTTGTTGCTGTTTGTTTTTCCCGCCTTGTTGCTGCTGTTCACAAAATTTACAAATTTGAAGACGGAATCGGACGAAAGCTTATAGGTACGCCCATCACCTCCATCTTAATTTCTCGCTAAATTCCCAATGTTTTAGGGTTTTGATTTATTAATTTAATTGTTATGTTGTGTAATCTAGGGTTCCAATTTAGGATTTCCAAGAGTTTTGATTTAGGTCAGTAAACATGAATTGTTAATTTAGGGTTCCATTCTAGGATTACAATGTTTCAATATTTCAAGGATTTTTGAATCGAATTAGGATTTTTAGGGTTCCATTTAGCTCTGTTTAATCACGAAAAGTAAAAACCTATGGAGATATGAATTATAATACAATGTAGATGTTGATAATGAAGTTAGACGAATTATTCGGCAATTTAATGAGTATGTTCGATAGAATGCACAAATAAGTTCTTATCAAGTCGGAGAAAACGTGTATTTGGAACAATTGAGGTACTAGTACTACTCGATAATGGGATGGAACATTGAAGTTTGAAGTATTGGGTTAAGTAAGTCTGGTATCGATTCAATATAGCTGGTCATGGGGTCTAGCCTAACCCCAGCTTAACTTTCAAAAAAGAAAAGAAAAGAAAAAAGTCTGGTATCGATTCTACAATTTATTTGTGCCCAGGGATTAGCCGGGCTAATGGTGATAAATTATGATCCCAAATCACCTTGGTTTGCAAAAAAGAAAAAGAAGTAAATCTGGTAGCGATGGAAACAGTTTATTTCTTATTCAGAGAGAATTTACACAACATTGGAAGCAATTCTATCACAACCCCAAAATAATTAAATAAACAATAGAAGTTTGAACTATTGCTCCTGGTACAACTGGTAGCGGTATCTTAGTCTTCATATTGTTAGCGGAAGAAGTCGATGATGCGCCAACAATCCCAGGATTTTCTGATATGCTACAGTATTCAACGGAAATAAGAAGATGAAATTTAGCTCCAATTTGACTAAAAGTTGCTATGAAAAACCATAATTAAATACAATATAGAACCTAAATGTCAATAAAGTGCATAAAACGGCGAGAACTAATGAGAATATTGATAACCAGTTTACTTACTTAGCTTCAGTTTTTTCTTGCGAGATATCGAAGCGGGTATTGTACCGACAAAATTGTTATTGGCCAAGTTCCTTCATGAAAAATAAAGAAATTTATATCCAGCTAGTACTAAGAGAAACTGTGCAACTTTCATAAACTCATTAAAAGAACATATTAGAAGATTTTAAAAGAACCAAGGAAATCAGGAACTCACAGTTCTGTAAGTTTAGGTAAAGAACCAAGGAAATCAGGAACTTTTCCAGTAAGGTTGTTGTTGTGCAAGTCTCTGCAAGCATTTTAAAAGACAAAAGATGAAACATCAGATATTCAGTCATCTCTCTCTTCTTCCGAGTACTCTCTTATAATTTCAACTTACATCTTTTCAAGAGCATCCATGTCACTAAAATCTGGAATTTTCCCAGATAGTTCGAGGCCATTGAGATACCTAAAAAACCATCATTCCAATTTCAGAAAACTTACTTACTAAAGACATGATTAAACCAAAAAATGACGTTTTACGAACCAAAAATAATAATACTGAAGTTAATATAACTAATTATGAACTAAATGTAATGACATCCATGGTAATATACTCGCTCTGACATAAGATGATGGCATGGCAAGAGTATTTACAGAGCAGTTATTCGAGGCCTTGCATCAGAATTACAATCAACCCAATCCCATGTAAATGGGGAAGGAAGACAGGGATCACCGCTCCATTCCTGTAGTTGATCAAAACTCTTTTGTAATAAAGCTAAAGCTTCCACTGTTGAAAAACAATTAAAAAATCAATCAATATCCAGTATAAAACAAATTTAGGTTAGAAATTTGAATTCCAAGCTCTACAACTTCTAAAAGTTAAATCTTGAATGAAAGAAAAAGTACCATCTTTTGCATTGGTTCCATCAGTTAGTTTATCACCAATCACGAAGATTTCCAGCGCGTTGATTAACGGTGGAAGAGTCGAGTCGTCCGTGGCTTCGAGATTAATTTCAGTGCTTGAAGAAGCAGTAACATCAGTCTTAGTCATTTCCAGAACACCCGTATAAGGCGGGATTATAGGTGTGCTTGTGGTAGCTTCATTGTCAATATACATAAAAAATGAACGCTTCTGCAATGAGTTTAACTTCGAAACTTCAGAAAAGTACGCGTTGATATAAAATGGACTTTTCCCATGTAGAAGATAGCTGGCTAAGGTTATGTAGCTTGACAAGCTTGAAGATTCAATTCCAGTTTGTAGTACTGATTTTGGAGGGTGATCCTCAACATCTACTTTAACCAATGAAGTGTCACTCTGGACCTCATTTAGTTCCCAATCCAATATAGCAGGCGTCCATATACGATCATAAGCATCATCAGGAAACCTACATAGACCAATTGAAAAAAAATCATATTAGTTGTTATTTTCATTTATAAAAAAATTGTAACTCATACAAAGAGTAAATAATTTATTGCAGTTCACGTGAAAAAAATCCTGAAGTGATCCCGCTAAAGAAATAAAAAATAAAAAGAAAGAAAGAAAGAAAAAACGAATTGCAGAAAGTGCATGCTTTGTGATGAAGAGCCTGAAACATACCTGACGGTTTCGTTTGTCCCAAATGAAGTTCGTCTAGCCATGAACAAAGGATAATCAGTATCAACATGTTTGTACATGCTCTTATCTAAACTCCTTACTTCAAGTCCTGATATGAAAGGAAACTGATTCGGATGCGTCTGGGCGAGACAAACACTTACAGTATCTGCTTTTACAGTGTATATAACTTCATAGGAAAGCCAATCTTCGTTGTTTACCACGTTGTCCCAAAGGTTTCCATTAAAAGACAAATCGAAATTCGGAGGAGAAGATTTGTTATCATAATTTCCATAAGCAAAGGTTGCACGAACAAGAACACGATCACCTTTGTCGACTTTTATGGAGTAGCAGTTCTTCTTGTTCTTCTGGAATACCCGGACAGTACTCAATACACGAGAAACGGGATCCAAATCATTAGATTCGATATAGCTTATATTTTTAACAGCATGGTTTTCGCCACCCTTAACATAAGGATCATCTTTATCCCATTTAATTGAGTTTCCGTCCGTGTAAGAAGATGATGCACCACAATCTATGCTTACAAAAACTGTACATATAAAAAGTTAATAATCATTCAAGATTCAAAAATAGAAAATAATCATAACACATAGTATGATCAATGATGTGCCATATAAATCTTTTTTTATTTTTTAATTCTACTATTCACAACATGACATTTTTTCGTTAATAACACCAATTGAAATACGACATTGTACAGACATAAGAAATCGTTTGCATAAGTTTTTTCCTTCTAATGTTCACAATATGACATTGCTCATTAATAACACCAGTTGAAATATCACATTATACACACATAAGAAACTGGACTGTTTTGATCTTTAGTTGACATTTTATGAAAGCAACCACAAATACTTACAGAACTATAATCTGTAAACCAAACAAAAGTATAGTTCTTGAAATCTCATCTGCCGATATAGACGTTACCAATAAGGCCATAGATGACAAGAGAACAAGAGGAATATAGTTAACCATGGTGGTACGGAAACTGTATTGAGAGAAAATCACGATGAGCTTAATTTTTGAGAAACAAGGTCTGACTTTCTTAAAGATTTGACTTACTTGAGGCATAGTGGATATTTGTTTTTAGAAAATGGCACATGCTTGGGGTTGTTGAGAGTCCCTTCTCCATTTCCTTCGTCCCTCTTGTTGAGATGAAGAAGTTTTCTGTAAACCACCTAAGAGCCAGCAAATTTGGATAAAATGACATCAGTGTGCATCACAACAATGAGTCAATGGCGCATTTTTCGGTGCTAGTCACTCCTCTCAATACAAACTGCCACCGTAAGGTTGACATACATTTCTGCCATATAGATATTATTTTCACAGTAGGCATGGAACTATATATATATAATTTTTAGTAACTTTGGGATTTATTTATTGGTCAAAAATAAATACAAGAGGAGGACATGAAGCCTGGCCTCTAAAAGAAAAACAACTTTATTTTCTGAACATGGCCACCCCCATCTTGTCAAGTATAAGAGCAGCTCTAGTGCTTCTGTGAAGGCTTACCATGTACCATTAGCTTCCCTGAATATATGCCAAAGCGTTATCATTAATTCTTGCCCCAGTTGTATGATCTCCTCCCAAATCCCACTGTATTTTGGAGAAACTTTGCCTTTGTTGTGATACCAGTTTGCAATGATGAGTGAATCAATTTCCACAATAAGGGGAAAGCAATTATGTTCCTTACATTTTCTTAGCCCTATAAGCAGACCATATAACTCAGCGATATTATTGGAGCCAGGCCCTAAAGCAATAGAGAAGGCAAAAACAAGCCTGCCAGTGTGATCTCTAACCACACCCCCACTTACACAAAGGCCAGTGGACCCTCTTGCAGACCCATCAGTTTTTAATTTAAAGGTATTTCTGAATAGGTTTCATCCATCTCACCTCCCTTAGAGGTTTGAGTTTGATTGCTTTTCTATGAATTTTCAGAGCTTGCATAGAGATGATATCAAGAAAAGAGCAGCTCTTAGTGCATTTAACAAAGGACATGAGGCTTTGCAACCATTTGAGAACATTGTGAATAATATTGGTAGCATTCATTGTCTCGTCATTATATTTAGCTCTGCATCTGGATCTCCATATCTCCCAACCGATGACTGAAGGAACCATACCTGCTATGATGCCCATTTGAGAAAATTTATTTGCATGAGAGAACCATATACCTTGTCTGAACCAGAGAGTTTGATTGGGATTGTATGGGACTCCACAAGCTCTGCTGAAGTGAATCCATATTGCTTTAGCTATAACACTGTGAATGAAAAGGATATCCGCCCCTCAATCACTGCAATAGTTGCACTTAGATGTAAGTGGGATAATGGATTGAATAAGGCTGTCTACAGTAACAACTCTTCTCCAACACTTCCAGTTAAAAATTTGTACTTTTTTGGGCAAGTGTTTGAACCATAACCAATCCATTCTGTCTAGCTTTTCATCTTGTACTCTCCAGAAATCCCATGCAGATTTCACAGAAAAACTTCCATCCATAGATAAGGCCGATGTAGGTTTATCAGGTTTGCTTCTCAACTCGAACTTCTGTTGTAAAATGTTTTTCCATGAATTAGGAATTTTAGGGTGTAGATTGCTTAATTGCCAGCTACCATTTGCTTGTATTACTTGATTAACTTTGATATGCTGTTCAGTCTCACAATCAAGAATATCGATTAAAGCTCCTTCACCTGTCCAATCTGTGTGCCAAAAATCTAGTTCCCCTTGCCCAAAAACCCAGGAAGTATTTGCAGACACAGTTTCAAGCATACCAGACATGTTCTTCCACAATTTAGAAGCATTTGTATACACTGTATCATGTTGCCCATGCCTGTTGTATTTCATTTGGAAGAATTCACTCCACATGCACTTGTCGTGCAAAAAGTTTCAACATTTTTTCATGATAAAACTAACTCTTATGTCCTCAAGATCCCTTACCCCAAGTCCTCCTTCGTCTGTGGGCTTGCAAATGGATGCCCAAGATACCCATTTCTTTTTAGCATGCCCATTATAACTCCCCAGAAAAAGGTTGCAAACATGGTTTCAAGCCTCTTAATCACACTCTTAGGAACATGCATACTTGAAATGAGATGGATTAGCATAGAATTCAGAACATGGTTAATTAAAACCAACTTCCCTCTAGCAGTAAGCAATCTACCCTTCCAACTTTTTATTTTGTTTTGCCCCTTTTAAGTAAAGGATCAAAACACTGATCCAGCATCCTGCCATAGGCCACTGGAGCACCAAGATAAATAATGGGCATATCTTTAAGCTAAAAACCATTTGCAGACTGTATAATTGTTTTCAGCAGGAGTAACCAAATGTGGGATGCAGTCAAGTAATGCAGGATCACTAACCACAGCATCAGCAGTTAAAACATTTTGACAGTATGATATAACAACATTATGGATGTCTTCCAGCTTGTGAGTAATAATACCATTAGGCAAAGTGAAAGATGTAAGAGCAGAAACCTTCCTTGTACCTGTGTGATCTTATGGAGGAAGGCAGTATTTTTGTCACCATCCTCTAACCATTTGACTTTTGATTGTTCCCTCCAAAGGACCTCCTCCCTGTGAAGCATATCTCCAATTCTGCTTGAGTACTAGCAAGCTCCTGGCCAACACTTTCAACCCATCCACCCTGTAGTTCAACTTCCAAAGAGGTAATTTTATCCCTGAGTTGATCTATATTTTGTTCCACTGCCAAAAACATCTACATTCCATGCCCTTAATGCTCCCTTGATATTTTTAAGCTTATACATAAGAGATGTTAGGCAATTGCCATAGGCCCATTACACCAATTTTGTTTCACCAGATCTTTGAAAGATTCATGCATGGCCCACATCTTTAAAAATCAAAAAGGCCTAGGGTCATTGTACCTTTCCTCCTTGAGATCAAATAAGAGAGGAGAGTGATTAGAACAAACTCTCTCTAAATGTTTCACTTTCATGGTAGGGAAATTTGTCATAAACTGGGCATGAAACTATGCACCCCTGTATTTGTTGTTCACAAATTGATGCTTATTTGAAGAAAAGCTGTGCATTTGAAGAACTTTAGTGATTTGTAGCCTGCATGTTAAAGTCTTGTAACTTTACGGACTGAGTTAAATGTAATCCCAGCATTTTTATTTTGATGTGTAACTTTGGGAATGATTCAATCTTTTCGTTATTGAGTTATGTCCAACGTCATGGGACTGTAGACTTACTCCCTGATCTTCTCGTATGCTCTCATGTTGTTTAATACTAAAATTAGTCTTTGATCGAAGTCTTGATAAAGGCTTGACTGAATTGCTGATAATATAGTTTAATAAATCACATAACTTGGAATTTCCTTCACATTGTCAATCTTAGTTTATCAAAATTGGTACCTCTTTTTGACAAACATAAGTTTATTGTTATTTTTGCTAAACAGGGAGATACGACTCCAGGGTGGTCATAATTTATCCATATCCACAAAACAAATTGCTGGCGAATGTGCAATCCTCCGCAAACCGCGTATACCGGGTAAGTGCTATTTGGAGGGATAACATATTAAAAATGTATAGAAACTCTATAGCCAATTTGGATGTTATTTATAGCTTCGGATTTGAGTTGAATGTTTTTTACTCCTTAGTTGTGTTCTGATTTTTGTTCTCTTAATCATATGAATATCTTTTCCATCACAAAAAAATTGTAAAACACAAAACACTAAAATATAAGCCTGAAGAAGAAAATGAATATCTTTTTAATTAGAAACTGTTGAACACAAAGCAAATGAAATTTAGCCTAGAGAAGATTTACTGGTTAGTTACTGATGATAAAGTTAGAAGAATTCCACATCAACTTAGATTGATTAGATTGTATTCCTTCTGTCATCTCTGGCTGTTTAGCTTTACAAGTAGACTTTGGTTTAGCTCTTGTTAAAAGGTTTCGCGGAGTTTGCGTTATTTGGGTGCTTAGGTTGTTGATGCTAACTTAAAAGATGAAAATTGGTACTCCTTGTTTACGTACATCATGTGCTATTTGGAAGAGTTTACTTCATATTACCTTTGATTGGGTTGTTATACTTTGGTCAGTCTTCCTTATAAATGTTTGACTAAGATACAAAGCATCCCAACTCGTCTTAAAAAGTAAGTATCCCGAAGAAGAATTATATCGACAATAAAGGTCTATGAACTTTGTTAGGTATTGGTGTTTTGAAGGCTCCAAATGAGCATCTCTTGTAACATATCTTCAACATCTTTCTTTGACCTTGGAAACAATTAAATTATCACGATTAAGGACAATTTGAGGACAGTACAGTCAGTACTCCAAGATCAAAATAAATAAATATATAATATCACAACGGAAAAATATCTCATTAACTTATGGAGAACGTTACACTTATTGGGAGCAATTGCATCACTTTCCCAAAATAATTAAACTAACAATGGAAGTTTGAAATATTGCTCCTAATACAACTGGTAACAATATCTTAGTCTTCGTATTGCCACCCGAAGGGGTGGGTGTTGCGCTAGTAATCCCAGGATTGCCTGATACACTACATTATTAAACAAAAATGAGAAGATGCCAATTAGTTACAATTGGACTTACAAGTTACAATCATAAAATTAAAGTGATTTTTTTGTGAAAATCCTTATATTTGTAAATGAATGATGCAAGTGAAAAGAATGAAGAGAAAGCGTATTTAGAGAATGATTAATCTTTCTTGGTAGATAGAAGTCACTTTGAATAAATAGATACCAAGCAGATGCATATTAATCTGGACACTAAAGATGCTATGCAAAGCGCAATTAAACACCGTTTAGTAACCTAAATGTTGATACAGTGCATTAAATAGTGATCAAATTGTTTCATAAAGAACTTATCAATTTACTTACTTCAGCTTTAAGTTTTTTCTTTGAGATATTGAGGCTGGTATTGTTCCAAAAAATTTGTTGTTAGCCAAGTTCCTTCATGATATTTAAACAAATTTATCCTGAGTTAGTACTAAGAGAAATAATACAATTTTCATAAGACGATAAGAATAACGTATTAGAAGATTTCCCAGTATAACTTACAGTTCTGTAAGTTTAGTAAAGGAACCAAGGAAGTCAGGAACTTTTTCAGTAAAGTTGTTGTTGTGCAAGTCTCTGCAAGCATTAAAACGGAAGAAGATGAAACATCAGATATTAAGTCATTTCTCTTACTTTCGAATACTCTTACAATTTTTACTTACATGTTTTGAAGAGCATCCATGTTACTAAAGTCTGGAATAGTCCCAGATAGTCCGAGGCCATTGAGATACCTAGAAAATCCACAAATTTATCTATTTTTCAAGAAACTTAATAAAAAGACATACTTAAAATGAAAAATAACGATTTTGCAAGCAAAATAAAATAAAATAAAATAAAATAAAACCAAAGTTAATATAGGATGTAAGTGTTTACAAACGCAATGCAAATACATCAATGTTAATAAAATTTGACATAAAGTAATGGTAGGATAAGGGTATATACAGTCCGATTATTCGAGGCATTGCATCGGAATTACAATCAACCCAATCCCATGTATATGGGGAAGGAAGACAAGGATCGCCATTCCATTCTTGTAGCTGATCGAAACTCTTTTGTAATAAAGTTAAAGCTTCCACTGTTAGAAAATAAAAAAAATCAAGTCAAATTCCTATTTCAATCTGTGTAAACATATTTCAGCGAGATTGTTTGATTACCATGCTCTAAAATCCTTAAAATATGAATCTCGAAGGCTCGAGAACGTACCATCATTTAGATTGGTTCCATCAGTTAGTTTATTGCCAACTATGAAGACCTCCAAGGCGTTGATTAACGGAGGAAGAGTCGAGTCATTCATGGATTTGATAGCAAATTCAGTGAGTGCAGAAGCATTAACGCCAGTTGTAACTATTTCTAGAACACTCTTATAAGGTGGGATTATGGGAGTATTTGTGGTAACATTATCGTTTATATATATCCCAAACGACCTCTTCTGCGATGATTTTAACTTCGAAACTTCGGAAAAGTACGTGTTCATATAAATGGAAATTCCTCTTTGGGAAGAACGTTGCCTAAGACTATGTAGTTTGACAAGTTTGCAGCTACAATTCCACTTTGTAGGACTGATTTTGGAGGGTGATCCTCAACATCTACTGTTATCAATGAAGTGTCACTCTGAACCTCAGTTAGTCCTACACCCAATGTCCCAGGGATCCATATACGGTCATAAGCATCATCTGGAAATCTACGTTACAATAAATAATCATATTGGCTGTTAGTGTGATTTCTAACAAAATTGTAACTTATACAAACATTAAGGAGGAACATCTTGCAAGTATCGTGACAAATTTTCTAAAGGGTTTGTGCAAAAAATTAAAGTAAAAATTCTCCAGAAGTGGATTCTACAACATATAAATCAAATTACATAATGTCTTTTGGAATGAATAGCGTGAGACAATAAAATAAAGAGCCTTGAAACATACCTGATGGTTTTGTTTGCCCCAAATGAAGATCGTCTAGATAAGAACAAAGGATAATCAGGATCAACATGTTTGTACATGCTCTTATTTAAACTCCTTACTTCAAGTCCTGATATAAAGGGAAACTGTTTTGGATATGTCTGGGCGAGACAAACACTTACAGTATCTCCTTTCACAGTGTATATGGCTTCATAGTAAAACCAGTCCGCATCGTTCACCACGCTATCCAAAAGGTTTCCATTAAAAAGTAGATCGAAATTCGGGGGCATAGATTTGTTGTCATAGTTACCATAAGCGAAGGTTGCACGAACAAGAACACGATCACCTTTATCGACTTTTATTGAGTAACAATTCTTCTTATTCGTCAGGAATATTCGGATAGTACTGAATACACGAGAAATGGGGCCAAAATAGTTGAATTTATCATAATCTAGAGTTTGAGTAACACGGTTTTCGCCAGTCTTAATATAAGGATCATCTTTAACCCATGTAATTGAGTTTCCGTCTGTATACGAAGATGTTGCACCACAATCTATGCTTACAAAAACTGTGTTTGCAATAAGTGAATAATCATTCAAATTTCAAGCAATAAAAAAAATTATGACTTGTACATACTTAAAAGAGTTGGAGTATTTCAGTCATTCGTAGACGGTTGATCGGAGCAACCACAAATAATCTGAAACCAAATAAAAGTAGGGTACTTTAAACCTCACCTCCCGATACAGTTGCTACCAATAGTGCCATAGACACGAGAAGAAGAGGAAGACATTTAGCCATGGTGGAATGTAAACTATACTTAGAGAAACTTACGACAAGCTTCATTTATGACAAACAAGGTCTGACTTTCTTAAAGATGTCATTTTCTTGAGGCGTATTGGAAATTTGTTTTATGAAAATACTGGGGTTGTTGGGAGTCCCATTTGCTTCATCCCTTTTGTTGAGATGAAGAACAAACCTGTAAACCGCCTAAAAGCCGTTGGATTTTGGATCAAATGACATAAATATTGTGACGACCTACCGAACGCCGGCCAAATTTACCCGAGCGTTTTGAGTTCTGTCCGAATGTATTTGTTCTCTATATCCTAATATAGCAGCACGCCAAGTTTCGTCGCAATCGGATTCAGTTAAGGGGGCGAAAAGGTCCAGTACGCTTCGTCTCATGTTTTAACGTTTCCTTTTGGAAGTTGACTATTTACTTAGTAGCTATATTAAGGAGGAACCTTGGTCCGATCCTCCCCATGACTAAAAGAGCTTTAATGCTTGGTCATCAAGGACCCCGGCTCATGGACTATCTACAAGGGATAGTTATGAGTTCTCCTAGGCTTAGGGTAGGCTAGGGGACATTGCCTCGCAATGCGGGCCGGTTTTCATTAGAGGGCTTCATATGGCGCCGCTATGCCCTGCGGGCTATCCGAGACGCACCGCCCCTTTCTGATGGACAGTATAATTAGTCCAGGCTCGTCGCCCCTTGAGATATGAGTCCCTTAGGTGGAAACCGGCATATTGAGCTACCCTGATCCGCTACTGGACAAGTGTGCTTTCCGTATCTCGCGCGCGTCGTGAGAGATTACGCTGTGGGGATTATTGAGGGAACCTTCAGCGTTGTTGCCTTTACCGAATTCATATTCAATGACCCCTCACGAGTATCCAGGATAATCCGGATGTCGCTCTAGCATCCGTGGGTGGTATGCCACTGGCGCGCCGAGCCAGTGAAGATGGCTGGTACACGCCGACCTCGCGTCCGTGTACGCCGCACGGTCCCTTATTCCGCTGCACTCCGGGCACTGTAGAGTCGGTCCCGGCTAGGGCCGTGTCAAATATGCATCATTACAATCACTATCACTGGCACATTAGTCTTCTCTTAATACAAACTGCCATTCAGATGTGTTGGTGATGTACATTGTGTCATCTAGTAACAATTTATTTACACAGTAAGCATCAGGTTATGTATATTTTTGTTACACCTTCACAAATTGATGCTTATATGAAGGAGGACCATACAGATTAAGAACTTTAGTGATCTGTAGCCTGTGTTTAGCAGTTTCATGACCTGAAAGTCCGAGTTAAAATCCAATCCATCATTCTTCAATGTCTTCGGCATTTTGGAGTTATGTCCACATCTTCGAACCGTAGACCTACTCCCGTTCTTTTTATATCCCTTCTTGTTTTAAAATTGTAATATTAGTCTTTGATTTAAGTCTTGTTAACAGTTTTGACCGAGTTTGTGCATGTATAGGGTTGTTGAAAGAGTGATTCAACGTAATTAATTAGTGTAATTTGTATTGTATCTTAATTTTTTATTGCTAAACAGGGAGATTCGACCTCTAGAGTCATCATTTGTCACTATCCGCATGGTATGTACAATACCGTATAAACCAGTACGTATGTGAGAATTTCCTCAGTTACATTGCCATTTCATGAGTAGAGAAGCGGTCTCGGGAACTCTTCTGTCTGAGGGCTGGTCCGTACCACTGCTCTGACCCTGCAGGTTAGCGCAATATTTTATATTCAGTTTTTTTAATACATGGTTTGTTGCCTTACTCTATTTTAGTTACTGTTCCTTATATATATAAATGTTGACAGTTGATTGAACATCAAAATTTTGATTTATATTTTTCTTAATCTGATGTTATGTTTGCTTCTTAATTTAGAAAGAACTTACATGCATTGGGAGCAATTGCATCACAACCCCAAAATAATTAGACAAACAATGGAAGTTTGAGATATTACTCCTAGTACAACTGGTAGCAACATCTTCGTCTTTATATTGCTACTCGAAGAATTTGGTGATCCGCCTATAATCCCAGGATTGCCTGATATACTACACATTAAACGAAAATGAAGATGACATTTAGTTACAATTGGACTTGTAAGTTATATATAATCATAAATCCAAAGTGAAGAATATGGAACCCTTTATATTTGTTAATGAACGATGCAAGTAAAAAAAAAAGGAGAGAGCATCTATTTAGAGAATGATAGATTTTTCTTGGCAAATAGAAATCATCTTGATGGGATAGATACTTAGTAGATGCATAAAGATCTAGATACTAATAGATGTTATTACAAACCGAAATTAAATAGTTTAGTAACCTAAAAGTCAATAAAGTGCATAAAATGGAGATCAAATGTTTCAACAATACTAATGCGAAGATGGATGCCCAATTTACTTACTTCAACTTCAATTTCTTTTTGCGAGATACAGAGGTGGGTATTTTTCCGGAAAAATTGTTGTTTGCCAAGTTCCTTCATGAAAATTAAATAAAATTATCTTGCGTTAGTATTGAGAGAAACGATACAATTTTTATAAGGCGCTAAAAGTAACGTATTTGAAGAATTTCCAGTATAACTCACAGTTCTGTAAGTTTCCGAAAGGAGCCAAGGAAATCAGGAACTTCTTCAGTAAAGCTGTTATTATGCAAGTCTCTGCAAGCATTAAAAAGAAGAAGATGAAACATCCGATATTGAGTCTTCTCTTTTACTCGAGTATGCATATAATTTTCACTCACATGTTTTGAAGAGCATCCATGTCACTAAAATCTGGAATTTTCCCAGATAGTCCGAGGCCATTGAGATACCTAGAAAAGCCACCAAAATTTCCAATTTCAAGAAACTTGCAACCCACTAAGGACATACTTAAACAAAAAAATGATGAGTTTATGAACCAAGTAAAATACAACCAAAATTAAGATAGGTGACATCCATGTTATATAATCTGACATGAAGTGATTTTAAACGAAGTGAATTTACAAAGCGGTTATTCGAGGCATTGCATCAGAATTGCACTCAATCCAATCCCATGTAACTGGGGAAGGAAGACAAGGATCGCCGCTCCATTCTTGTAGTTGATCGAAGCTCTTTTGTAATAAAGCTAAAGCTTTCACTGTTTAAAGTAAAGTTTAATCAAAATCCAACTTTAGTCTCTCCATGTAAGACATTTAGGCGAGATTGTTTGAATACCATGATAAAAACCCTCTAAAAGTTGAATCTGGAAAGCAAGAAAACATACCATCTTTTGTATTGGTTCCATCAGTTAGTTTGTCACCAATTATGAAGATCTCCATGGCGTTGATTAGCGGAGGAAGAGTCGAATCCGTTGTGGATTTCATAGAAATTACAGTGCTTGAAGAAGCAGTAATGTCGGTTGTAGTCATTTCTAGAACACTTTTATAAGGTGGGATTATGGGTTTAGTTGTGGTAGGTTTATCGTCGATATACATAACAAACGACCGCTTCAGCAATGAGTTTTTCATAGAAACTTCGGAAAAGTACGTGTTGATATAAATTGGATTTTTCTCTTTTGGAAGATTGTTACCCAAGATTAGGTTGGTTAACAAGTCTGCAGTTTCAATTCCACTTTGTAGTACTGATTTTGGAGGGTTATCCTCAATATCTATATTAACCGATGAAGTGTCACTTTGGACCTTATTGATTCCCTCAGCCAATATCGTAGTACTCCATATACGATCATAAGTATCATCAGGAAACCTATATTAGCATAAACAGAAAAACTCATATTAGTAATATTTATAAAAAGAAAGAAAATACCAATATACGTAAAACACATGTTTTGTAAATTGTAATGAAGAGCCTGAAAAATACCTGACAGGTTCATTTAACCCATACGAAATTCTTGTACTCGCGAACAAAGGATAATCAGGACCAACATCCTTGTACATGCTTTTATCTAAACTCCTTACTTCAAGTCCTGATATAAAGGGAAACTGATTTGGATCCGTCTGAGCGAGACAAACACTTACAGTATCGCCTTTCACAGTGTATATTGCTTCATAGTAAAACCAATCTGCATTGCTTACCACGTTGCCCCAATAGTTTCCATTAATAGACAAATCGAAATTCGGAGGAGAAGATTTGCTATCATAATTTCCATAAGCAAAGGTTGCCCGAACAAGAACACGATCACCTTCAGCGACTTTTATTGAGTAGCAGTTCTTCTTGTTCTTGGGGAATACTCTGACAGTATCCAATACACGAGATATTTGACCAAAATCATTAGATTTATTATAACCTAGTGTTTCGACATTACGGTTTTCGCCACTCTTAATGTAAGGATCATCTTTATCCCATTTAATCGAGTTTCCGTCTGTGTATGAAGATGATGCACCACAATCTATGCTTATAAAAACTGTATATAAAACGTTAGTCAGCATTCAAGTTTCAAACTACAGAAATTTGTTTAACAAGCATATTCACATTAACATTCGACCTGACCATCCACAAATAACTACAAAACTATAATCTGTAAACCAAACAAAAGTAGAGTTCTTGAATCCTCACCTGCCGATATAGACCTTACCAATAAGGCCATAGATGACAAGAGAAAAAGAGGGAGATAGTTAACCATGGTGGAATGAAAGCTATACTAAGAGAAACTCACCATGAGGCTAATATATAAGAAACAAGGTCTGATTTTCTTGAGTCATAGTTGATATATTTTTGTAGATAATGGCACATACTTGGGGTTGGTGAGAGTCCCACTTGCTTGATCCCTCTTGTTGAGATGAAGAACAGTTGATGTATTTACAAATATTTTTGTATATTTATGTATTCGACTCTCCATGACTTAAAGGCAAATTTGAAGATTCAAATCTTTATTTAAAGTATATGTAACTTTTCGTATTGGCTTAAAGGCAAATTTGGAGAGTCAAATGACTCAAATCTCTATACTCTCCAAATTAAAGTCAAATTGCCTAAGTCATTTTGGTTCTTTAAATTTGATTTTTTGTTTTACTCTCCGAACCAAATTTAATGTTTACGTGCAATTAAATTTGGTTAGAATAAAAAACAAAATCTATTTAAATTCCAAAAAACTAAAGGATTTTATAGAAAAGTTGACATGTGGCATTTGATGAGTAATTTTTGAGGAGTCTAACGTAGCGAAAAAAATATATTTGACTTTTATTTTCCAATTAAGCCAAATTTGGTGGCTAATATTTGAGGAGTCGACTACAGATGCTCTATAGTCGACTCGTCAAATTTTAGCCACCAAATTTGGCCTTATTGGCTAATAAAAGTCAAATGTTTTTTTTCACTACTTACGACTCCTCAAAAAGTACTCGTCAAATGCCACATGTCAACTTTTTCTTAGAATCCTTAATTTTTGGGTATATTTTGTTTCATTAAATTTGGTTTGAAGAGTGAAAAAAAAGTCGAATTTGATGAAAAAAATATGACTTTAAGCAATTTGACTTTAATTTGGAGAGTCGGTTGTAGGTGTTTTATAGAGATTTGGCTCGGAAAATTTGATTTTAAGCCAATATAGAGAGTCGACTACAGATGCTCTAAAACACCTACATCCGATTCTCAAAATTAAAGTCAAATTGCCGAAAGTCATTTTGGTTATCTAAATTTGACTTCTTGTTTCACTCTCCAAACCAAATTTAATGCTTACGTGACAATTAAATTTGGTTATCATAAAAAATAAAATCTATTTAAATTTCAAAAACTAAAGAATTTTATGAAAAAAATTTACATGTGGCATTTGATGAGTAATTTTTGAGGAGTCCAATGCACTGAAAAAAAGTTGCTTGATTTTTATTTGCCAATTAAGCCACATTTAGTAGCTAATATGTCGACTACAGATGTTGAAAGTCAACAAATTTTGGATCAATTAATGATAGAAATATGCCTAAGAACAATAACGTATTATTTGGGTGCTAGTATTCTCCTCTCAGTACAGTACAGTACAGTACAGTACAGTACGGACTGACATTGAGATGCCGGCATGGCATCGTACTCGCGATATATATTCGTGCCATCACATATTATCTTGTTGTTTAATATTAGAATTAGACTTTGATTGAATTTTTTTAATTGGTTTGACTTATTTGTTTTTATAATATTATATAAAATCACACAACCAATAATTGCTTCACAGTCTCCATCTTAATTTATCCAAATTGATATTCTTAAAACATCTCCTGCAAAGAAGGTATACTACTTTGCAAAAACATCTTAATTTATTTGTTATTCCAGTTTTGGATACGAATAACATACTACTTTGCTCTAACAAATTTCTCTCCAAATTCAATTTTTTATTAAAATTGAAACCCACAATATTATTGTATATAAGAGGGAAGATTTTTATTAAAAATTAGGACTCACAATGTTCTTTTATTAGAAAGAGAAAAGAAAGGAAGAGAAAAAATATTTATGAGGGACCTACAAATGTAGTATGCATATACCACTTTCCAAGTTCTGGGGATTCGCATATTTTAGAGCATCTCCAACAGCATGGTATGCTACTACACTTTTCACATACTTTTGCAAAAAATCCTTTCAACATACTCACCCCCATACCCCTCCAAAGTATGCGAATCTGGAACTTGGAGAATGATATGTACATACTGCTTTTGTGGGTCCTCCACAAATATTTTTTATTTTTTATTTTTTCTCTCTGAATATTGTGGGTCCCAATTTTTAATAAAAATCTTCTCTTTCACATAAAATAACATTGTGGGTCCCAATTTAAATAAAAGATAGAATGAGCAAAGTGGTATGCTATTCTGGATACTAGTATCCAAAACCGGAATAACATATTTTATCTGTTGGAGATGCTCAGAGGGGTAGTGTGAGTATGCTGAGCACCATAATCTGTTGGAAGAGTTTTTGCAAAAGTATGTGAAAAGTTTAACAACATACCATACTGTTGGAGATGCTCTTACTATTTTTCACTAAACAGGTTGACCGAGATCGAGTTCATAATCTGCCCTATCAAATACCTAGAGCATTTGCAATACCCCATAAACCATGCATGCCTGGTAAGTGAGAATTTTCCTAATGATTGGTTCATTGCATTTGTTGGAGAATCAATCTCAGGACCTCTTCTTTCTTAGGAATGATGCCTATTCCCTACCACTGGTCCATTGCTCTAACCCTTGCTTGTTAGCATTTTTTTAATTTTTTGCAAATGCTTGCTGCGCTTGGTTTCGTCATTATATATTAGTTATACTCTTTCTCACATATTGTTAATCAAGATTCAGGACATCCCGAGTCATCCTAAAGCTACAAGTATTGCTTAGAAGACTTAAATGGACAATAACTTATTACAAAGTATGCTAAGGTGTTGGTCTCATGAAAGTTGTAATTTGAAATTTGAGATAACTCGAGAAAAACACTGCCAAGCAAATTTCATTAACACAACGTAAACAAATTCTTATTACTTCAGAGAATATTTACTACATTGGGAGCAATTCATTCACAACTCACAATTATCCAACAAACAATGTAAATTTGAATTATCACTCCTAGTAAAAGTGTTCCTAAAGAAGGAGGCCGTGAATTATTTGGTAAGGTGTCAGATGATGTGCCCACAAGCCGAGGATTGCCAGTTAGCATCTACTGTTGGCAAATACGATCGTAAGCATCATCTGGAAATCTACATTGGCATTTTTTTTTTAATATTAATTAATAATCGGATTTGCAAGAAATTATGACCCGGAAAACATTAGAAGTTTTATTACAATTTATGTATAAAATTTTATAAATGACTTGTGCAAAAAAAAAAAAAAAAAGAGGTTGAGGAAAAATAGAATCAAGTTAATAGTTCTATATTGAGAGCAATTGAGAGAAGAGATGATTCTTTATTAATTATAAACTATTTCTCTGTACCTACTACAAAGAAGATAACCCTACAACAAAGGTTACCGATCCTACTTAAACCCTTCCCATAAACTCTAAAGGCATATGGGCTTTAGGACACCCCAACCCACTTGGGCTCCTAGCTTGGGCTGGACCCAACTCCTAACACTCCCCCTTGGGGTGTTCCATACCAGGACGACTTGCTTCATCAAAATCTCTGCCTAGTAAAACCCTCTTGAGCAAAAAGCTGTACAAGGAAAGAGTACAATCATATGCCCTATATGGGTTGTTGACGCATATACGTTGCCTCATCAAAACTTCTAGTCAATAAAACCTACTAGGATAAAAACTGCACTATCTGGAAAAAGAGCACAACACGCATGTGTCAACGTTAGGCTGAGACTATTCCCCTTGACATCAATCTCCCTAAGATAATAAATCGTGTAAACTCCGCATGTCGATTCCGTGTACCAATCTCTTGAACGTAGAATGTGCAAGAGCCTTCGTGAATATATCAACTAAGTTATCTTCTGAATGGACTTGAACAACGTTGATCTCATTCGTCTTCTGCAATTTATGTTTATGAAGGAATTTTATGAAATGTGCTTTGTTTTGTTGCTTTTAATAAATCTGCCCTTGACTTGAACGATACAAGCTGCGTTGTCTTCATAAAGAGTCGTCGGTTTATCTTGGATAGAACTCAGACCGCAACTCTGTTGATGTGGTTGATTAAAGACTGCAACCAGAAATATTCTCTGCCAGCTTTATGAAGTGCAAGAATCTCTGCGTGATTCAAGGATATAGCATCCATCGTCTGATCTCCATGAAATCGTTGTATCTCCATACAAGAACACATAACCCGATTGTAACCGGCCTTTATGTGGATCTGATAAATATTCTGTATCAGTGTATCCTATAATTTCTTGTTTGCCAATTTGTAGATAAAATAAACCCTAGTCTTTCGTGCCGATGAGATATCTCAGAATGTGCTTGATCCCATTCCAGTGCCTTTGGGTAGGTGCATAACTATGGCGTGCCAAGGAGTTCATTGCGAATGAGATGTCGGGTCGAGTACACCCTGCTAAGTATAGTAAAGCGCCGATAACTGTTAGATATAGCGCCTCAGGTCCTAGGAGTTTTCCCCCATTAGGATGGTGAAAGATGTCGTTGTTCACACCTAAGTGATGGATGCGCAATAAACGACTTAGCACCGTGTGCTACATCCATATCGAAGTATTAAATAACTTTTTCGATATATATTACTTGGTGTACGAGTATGCCACTACCATAATGTTCGATCTACAAATTGAGACACTACTTGATTTCCCAAAGTCTTGTATTTCAAATTCCTTCCCAAGGTATTCGGCGGCTCTCGCGATCTCCCCCGGAGTTCTAATGATATTCAAATCATTTAGTACATTGTTATGATGAGTGAAGCTAATATCCGTGTTTTAAATAGGAACGCATGGACATATACAAATATTTGCAAAGTCCCCGACCTTCAAATACTCAGTCAACTTACTATGTCTCATGGGCCCTGATTGCTTCAAGTCAACAATAACTGTTATAGTTTTAGTACGTACACACCCCGTGTGTCGAGGTAAATTGCTTCCAGAAGCTTATACCTCCCCATGTAGCTTTATATGATATCTATATTTAGTTTCCCATATAAATACTTGGTATTTACATCAAACACATGTCTAGCTTGTCCTCAACAACTTGACAGACTAATCAGTACCAAAATGTTACAACGTCCATAACCAGGTAATATGTCACACTGTAATCGATGCCAGATCTCTTAAAGATTTTTTGGGTAACTAGTCTTGCCTTGACCAAATTATTTCTCTGAGTTAATCATGTTTCTATACCTTTTTCATTTATAACTGACAAGCTCATTGGTATCACTTCACATTATGCTAGTAAATTGAGCTCTACTTGGATTCCAGATGCGCACTTTAACTAATGTACAACAACACACAGTCGTTTACAATAAGTAGTTCTGAATCCTTATCCTTGATGGTGGGCATAACATTGAATATGAATACCTTGTCGACAAATCTCTTACTGAACGATCCTACGTTATGCTTATTATATACTTTTAATAGAGATCTCCTTATTATCATACGTATATGCCACCCCGGGTTAGTCTCGTAATGTATTAACTGGTCGCGTAGCTACTATTGCCTCGTCGATGGGTGGTTCCATCCTTGATGAACCGACTACACCATTAGTCATATTTGTCTCATATTCTACAACTCCCCGGCTCAGAATATTTTCTTCCAACGGTGCTCTGCACTAAGCGCGAGCCTCAGATTCGTTTACGGTACTAATTCCTCTAAAATGTTCAGCTGCGGTACTAGTTCCCCCGGAACGTTCTGCTGTGTAGATGTATTACTTACAGGTACATATACTTACGGTAATTAAATAGTGTCAATGAATGTGTATAACAATTTATTTACGACCTATTAGAGGTTTGTAATCCGTTGAACCTTATTGTCACCTAACTTATGTATCTAAATGAGACAACGATGACGTTTTCTAAGACCTCTTGGAAACATCTTCAACATTGACTGCCATATCTCCCTTTAATGTTGGGAATATCGTCTCATCAAAGTGACAATTATCTGCCCTACAATATATACGTCGCCAGTGAGTTCCAAATATCGAGTAATAAATACGAATCATAACCCACATTATACCAGGCTGACGTTGAGGATCCCATCTTCATATATTGTGGTACGATTGGCACATATACAGAACATCTAAATATTCTCCGATGGGAGACAACGGGCTCCGACCTAATTATTACTTGCTTTTGGGAAAAAATAATTTGATGATTTTCTATGGAACGAACCCTAATCAGTGATGTGGGAGCAAAAAAATATATCCCACACACTATCCAGAAGCTGTGATCGTAATAACAGTGGCCTAACGATTATCCTAAATCGCTTGATTAGGTATTTCGCCAATCCTGAGTTGGGTATGGTATGGGGTACTCACGATGCTCAATCATCTATCGCATTTAGCGGTAAAATAATCATCAAAAGCCTGTAAGTCACACTCTCAAGCCTCCGTCAAGTTGTATTGATTAACTTTGATTGGTCAATCCAGAAACTGAGCTTGCAATCGAATGATCTAAGTGAGAAGTCGTGCTAACGTTGCATTCATAGATTTTACGAGTAGACAAACGTAAGACCATCTCCTAGATGCGTCTATTATGACCATAAATATTCAAATGGGCCCCTATGTGGATGAATATGTCTACATGTGTCTCCATGGATGCGTTTGGAGCAAGGGTAGAAGATCTTACTCTACCTTGGTCATATTAGGATGAAATAATAGACTTTCCTTGAAAGCAATCATTACACGTATACTCTCTGGATCTTCTCTCCTTTTATGAAAAGTTGAGATGTAATCCCGATAATCCTCCTTACTATTCGAGCCCTGAGGAGTGTATTAGAAACCGTTACAATAACGTGTTCTAATCTTTAGACATGGAGTGAATGCGCAGACCCTTGTCTGCCATTTTCTCCAATAATCATTACGTGATAAACATTATCATGTATCTCCCTAAACTCAGTAAAATCTGGCTGGATTTACTAGTTTATAAAGTAGACTAGATACCCCGTATCGTACCATTAGAGAGTAATAACGTAACGCACTCAGTACATTCTATCATGTTGATCTTGCCAATGATATTCTATCATGTGGATTTACTAGTTTATAAAGTAGACTAGATACCCCGTATCGTACCATTAGAGAGTAATAACGTAGCGCACTCAGTACATTCTATCATGTTGATCTTGCCAATGATATTCTATCATGTGGATTTACTAGTTTATAAAGTAGACTAGATACCCCGTATCGTACCATTAGAGAGTAATAACGTAACGCACTCAGTACATTCTATCATGTTGATCTTGCCAATGATATTCGTTCCATCCCCGATGCACAAGGTTAGACAATAAATATATTCATATCTTAAAAAGGATCGAGCACGCATCCGATTATTGGTCATGCTCAATGAACAGATAGATCCATAGGCGGGTTGTATATAGTAGATCAATTATCATACATGAAATTTAACTACTTCCCAAGCAATAGTGGCTAATTATTGTGAGAAAATGATAAGCACTTGTTGTATTTAAAAAATTATGGCTAATTGTTGTGATTCCCGCATACGACACCAAATGTAAAAGCCTAATTTCATATCTCGAACTTAATATCTTACACCGAATACGATTAGAATGTAATAAGCAACAACTAATCAAACACAAAAATTAGCGTGAAAACCTTTGAATAAGTAAAAACCACGACCTTTATTAAGGATTTAGAAATAAAGATATTATTGATAGACTAACTATTATAAAGAACGCTCTGGATAATTCTGTGTAGAGTTTATGGATAAAATTCTCTGTCTAAAATTTTCCGTGTAGAATTTCCTGTCTCTAGACTTTCTTGATAGGAAAAGTTCGTCCCTAACCTGTAGTTCTTTGGTCATATTTATACAACCATTATGAGTCTTCATAATGGTTGTATAACGGCTTGAGTAACTCTTCTTCTTTGTAACTACTCCATAGTGTGCCATAAATGTGTCACGTGATCATATGTTGACGAGGTCGAGTAAATGTATGATGGTCAAAGCTGAGGCTTGAGCTCGAGATTCAGAATAGGTTATTTCGTTTATAACATAATGTTGCAACTTGTGTTATTTTTATAGCAAAGGTATTTAAGACATCTATTACATTTATCACTTTTTGAAAATAAAACACTATAACATTCAGCATGCATCATTTCAAAACATTCAGGCTCAGTTTGGTTTGAGGCAAATTGGATACAAATGCAAGTTAAATGCATTTTGCTAATGCGTTGCAATGCATATCATGAGGTGGAAAAGTAACACTTTGCAATTGCATTTCAACCATTTACCTGGAATTTAATTCCCTTGCATTACAAAACATTGGCTGTAATGTAAGACAAATGAATTACATTTACAATGTGTTGCAAGTAATGTAATGCAACTTGTTAACATGTGTTTGGCTTACTGTAACATAAGTGAAGTGGAAACAAATGTTCGTGTTTGGTTAGAGACATTGTATACAAATGCAAGTTAATTATTTTAAATAAAACTTTTATTCTTCATTAATTACCATAATCAACAACATTATTATCGCTAGCAATGTCCAACTGAAAAATAAATAAAATTAAAAATCTAAATGATCAATTATTATCACTAATATGTGACTAAACCACCCTAATCCTCTATCTAAACATCTCCAATACTTTTCCTCAATTTATCTATGCATGTTTTTTGATCTATAGTATCACCGATAAGGAAAAATTGTGTCTTAGTGGGAGAGTTCATTATCTTGTACCATGCACCTCGTAAATAGGCGTCACTATATCCTCCCGCCTTCATAATTTCTTCACGTAGGGTTGCAATTTTTTTTCCATGATCAATTGAGGCGTGAAACCCGTTGAGAGTACCCGAAAGATCTTCAAGTAGTTCCTCCAACTTATCTCTCTTCTTTACCTTAGCTTCATATTGTCGTTTTTCCAATGGAGGAGCAAGAGCCGATCTTTTCCTAGTAGAATCGGTTAGGGGGACGCTTGGGTTCTCTTCTATATCTTCAAGGTGCTCATCTCCATCCACTATAAATATTTGCGACCGCAACTTACCGGCAAACCTAAGTTTGCAAGGATTGATTTTCAAAAGCTTGAAACTCATGATTTCTCTTCAAACAAAACCTAATATGATCTTTTAAGCTACAATGCAACAAATACTCCAAAACACAAACTCATCCCCTAGACACATAACAACCAAATTCAACCACTAGAAACGAAACAACAGTTATAGCAACCAAATACTCTAAAATTGAACTTCAAACTCTAATCAAATTGCATAGTTGTATTTTGAAGACTTCAAACTCATCGAAACATTAATTATCAGCATTGCTCAACTTAGATCAATCAATTACACTGGTAGAGGACGAATCGAGTAACAAAAACACAGTAAGGAAGGATTGAAACTAAAGGAAATCGAGCAAATATCACCATTAATATCGAAAAATTAACCTAAATCGATTAAAAAACTTACTCATTGTTAGAGCATCTGCAAGAGTTTCTCGAGCGATCGAGAGAGAGAGAGAGAGAGACACTTTTTTATTATTTTTACTATTGAGCAAAATGAGGTGTGAGCGGGTGTACAGCTCGGCTACAACGAACCCGGCTTGTGTGAGGGTTTAGGAGAACCAAGAGTTTGGTTTTAAAAGGGTTTTATTTTGTTTTTGATCACGGTATTTTTTTGGTGGGAAGAGAGAGTTCTTAATGCAAGTCTTGTTGCAGAGATTTTTGGCTGCAACAGAATGCAAAGAAAAAAAGTCCATTTTACACCAAATACAAATTACTTGCTTTTGCATTGGATAATTAACATTGAAACAAACAGTTGCAAACTGCTTGTATTTGCTTTACGAAAACGAGCCAAACACATGTAAGTGGCCAAGCTTGCAGTTAACTTGCATTTGCAACGAACCAAACACGTACAACTTACTCCCCTTGAATTTAAGTTGAACCAAACACCTATAATCGATTGAAAATGCAAACGGTTGCATTTGCATCCAGTTTGCCTCGAACCAAACTGAGCCTCAATATGCCACGCAAATCATTCAGATGTCAGCATTCAACACTTTGTTCACAACACTTTAAAAATAAACACCCCCTGAGTGACGTCAGTCACAATCGGAGAGTCCGAATTTGCCGAGGAGAAATTAAGGTGGGGAGCCGAGGATCCAATTAAAATTTGTCATGTGGCAAGTTTGACGTGACCTTTTTTAATTTCCTTTAACTCTCCTTAACAGGGATAACACTCGCACAAGTAGGATACTACATTGAAGGCGGGACTCTTTATATATAGTTCTAATCCAAACCAAACCAAACCCTCATGCTTTCAATCAATATCAACTAAGTTCTTTAAACCTCAGTCAAGCAATGGTGCTAAACTGGTTTGATCTTCTCCCAATCAACAAGTCATTCTTACAACTTATAAACCTCCCTCAACATAATACTTCAAACCCTAGTGAAGTTATGCTTAACTGGTCCGATCTGCCTCAAGACTTCTTGGAATTAATCGGAAAGCGCCTTTTAATTGACGATACCGTTGATTATATCCGATTCGGTGTTGTTTGCAAGTTATGGAGATCTGTCTTTCTAGACATTAAGCCAAAACACCCACCTCCCCAAGTTCCATATATTTTCAAAGATTGTGATAAACATGTATGTCTCTACAGCCTCACAGACAATCATTATTATCGTGACGAGTACTTCTACGACACAAAGGATTGTCATCGTTATCGTGGATATGGTTATGGGTGGTTTGTAGTTGACAAAACTTCCACACTCCAAACCCAATACGAGCATGTATTATCTATATTCAATCCAATTACTGGAGACCAAATCCCTCTACCATCTCTAGATAATGCTTGCTTTTTGAGAGAGGCTGTTTTATCTTCTTGCCCGGTCATAAGCAACGGTAAGGATTGCATTGTAATGGCTGTGATCTATCATTACCAAGAGGGGGCATCTGTAGAAAAAAATAGTATTCTGTAAATTAGGGGATGAAAAGTGGACTCTCATACAAGATGAAGGCCGAAACTTAGAAACTTATTATGTAGCTCTCGCTTACTGCAATGGCCTATTCTATGTTGCTGATGGATTGCGTCAAGTAGTACTAGTTTGTGATATCGGTACGTCCATGGTAGTAAAGCAAATTGCTTTCCCAATACCCTTTATTGATCAGTGCAAAGAAATCCAAGAAATCTATCTACTGGAATTATATGGGCAACTCTTTTTGGTATTCAAACATGTGATCAATTTCGAAGTTGTGCAATTCAGTGTTTTCCGGCTTAAACAAAGGAGCCAAAACTGGGTAAGAGTGAACAACCTTGGCGATTACACACTTTTCTAAAGTGTTAATAGTTCTTTTTCTCTCATGGCCTACAACTCGGGTATACTGAAACAAAATTGCATTTATTTCACTTCTAAAGAGGAATTGGGTATATTCAACATGGGCGATGGCAGTGTGGAGTACTTGACCACATATGGTCATGGCAGTTGTTGTGAGATATCACACTCCAGAATTTGGATAACAACGGCATTGCGGTAGAGATGTGCACTCAAATCGGATCTGTCTAGTTTTTATTATATTTGGTTTTGACATCACTCAATCTAGTCTTTTTAGTTTTAACCATGTTTCCATTAATGAATTTTATCAAAGCTTTATTAGTAGAAACTAGTAGTCGCGCTTGTGCCTATAATTATTTGTAAAATGCTGACCTATCAAGCATCGATCATACGTTCAATATTAATAAACTTCAATTCAAGGTAGACTAGAGTTTGGTATTATGCAAAATGTCTTTTTGTTGCAAGTCTGGAATTATAATTATTATATGTTGTCTTCAATAGTGCCTACAATCTTATATAAATCCAATCCCATCAAAGAGATTTTTCGTATAAATGCATTTAACCCTAACGTAATGTATACTAACCTTTAAATATGCAATTCCAATAGCGTAAATCCACTAATAAATAAAAACACAGAAATATACTTAAAAATCAAATATAAGTTTGCTATATTAGTCCAACCCCATGAAGAGCCTCCAGTGTACTAAAATCTAGAAGTCCCAGGTAATAACTTTCATAATACTATAATTTGACATAAAAGAATGGTAGAATTAGTGTGTTTACAGTGCGGTTGTTCGAGGCCTCTCATTAGAATTACAAGCAATCCAATCCCACGGGAAGGAAGACAGGGGTTGAGATCTATAATTGGATTCCACAAACTTAATATAACCTTCAAGGAAAACCAATTTGTCAACTAGCTTCGACAAATCTCAGTGTACTCAAAGTAAGTTCCTGAACTGACATGACTGTGAGGGCATACATTTATTATTTTGATTTAGCAGTATACATTTATCATTAATAACATGTATGAAGGGAATGTATTTTTCTTGCTTCTCAATGACATGTAAGAATGTTTATAGAGACTGGACGAGTAATCATCAGTATTCAATTACAATTAGATTACAAAATAATGTCTGCAATTTGTAGCTCGTGTATAAAACATACCCCTAGCGCAACTTGCATCCTTTTTCACTCTCAAAATTGTTTTTGCCGTAAGTGTCACATATTTTCCATTGCGGTGCAGAGGATCTATGGATGGTGGCATATTTCCAACTTGCATTTACCATTACATTGTTTACAGGTATGGCAGATAGAAAGCCGGTGTCTTCCCGTATTTCACAATCAGCAGCGGAGAAGTCTTACACGCAAGATGTGTAAAGTTTTTACAGTTTATCGATGTTCATATACTGCATTTAAAATGAGTGATTTATCGTCTCGTGGTCTAGATCCAATTAAATGCAAGTAACATATCAATTGATGTGAAACATACGCACTTAAGCAAAGGTTATATAGCAGACATAATAAGAAAAACCGATGGTTCGAAAAATGTTACTACAGAGAACATAAAAGATGCAAGAAAAACTCCCCATCTCTACCCTCTATTCCAACTTTATATAACAAAAACATACTATATCAGAGGCTTTGCAAACTAACTTGAATAAAGATACCAAGGTTGAAATGAAATCGGTGGTGCCCCTCCTGATTGTGGCATCGATAATCATGCACGTATTCAACCAAAAGAAGCAGAAGCAGAAGCACATTTTTATATTATCCTAGTTTTTCGGTTTTGATCGGAAAATCAAATAGTGTTGGGCGTGTGACGCCCAGGCTTTGTAAATAGTATCCTTAGGTTGTAAGAAAGCTTTGTACAAATTTTCATTTATTTCTGTAAATGTTAGCTTAAGAAAAAGGAGGAGTACGCTTCGTCTCCACTTTTGATGTTTCCTTTTAGAACTTACCTGCTTTCCATTTTGCTATATATGTAGAGGACTAGTATCCAATACACCCAAGAAGGAATTTAAGCTTGTAATAGTGCTTTGTAATAGTTGCTGATATATGAATGAAATGATGCCTTCAAAGACCCTTTGTACAGTGTTTGTGATTGTTTGAGATTATGTGATGCTTTGCGATGTTGTGTTACTAAACAATTGATAGAGAAGAGTAATAAGGCTTACTTGGTACAAGTGTCTCGAGTGCCGCATGTGCCAAGCTTGAGTTTAAGTTGGTCCGTGTCAGATGAGGTGGTGATTAATTTGATAAACACTGTCATTTTTGTGGGATGATCGTTTACCCAAAGAGATGATTTTATGATCTTGTGTGATGATGGAACACTTGAGATACCAATATTTGAAATATAAACAAAAGAAGAAGGTTTTAAAATAGTTGACCTAAACTAAATGGCAAACTCCAAATGGTGAACTCCGGCACCAGCAGTAATAACTCCATAACGTCCACCCCATCCTCCCAGAACCCACCTTCAACACCATTCTTTCAACACCCATCTTCACAATTCACTCCATACCTCTACCATAACTAATCTCAATTCCAATCACAGACCCTACATCTGTTTACCATGTCACAAGGGGATACCTTCGGAGGACAGTATTAAAAACCATTTATACTCTCTTAACCGCAACTTCAGGTGTTTAGCCTGTATTATCAACCCTATCCGCTCACTCAACCTCAATGTTTTCAATCTCCAAATTACTTTCATAACTACCTATTCCATGGTGAATCTACTCAACACAATCAAAGTCGCGCAAATGCACCAATACCTGTTGAAGCGGCGGCGCCCGAGAAAGACAAAGGAAACAGAAGAAATAAAAGAGTACTCGCAAAATAAAGATAAAGCATGCAAGTGCCAGAAGATGCTGAGTTTTTGGACGAGACGGATGATGCTGAACTACATTGGATAGATGTAGACTTCACGTGTCTCACAAGGGTGTGGGTAACGACTTTTGTCCAGACCGTAGGCCGCACAAATAGTTTTACTTTCTATCAAAAATATCAACATTGCCTTTAATAGAGACCCCGAGTTCCCCACACGACGATCATGTGGTCAGACCAACGCTTAGTGGTATCCTCTTAATACACAATGTGTGACATACAAGGGGATAGTTGCTCAAATATGATTTCGGCACGACAACGGGAAAATTGATAAAGATCGGGTACGTTTTAATTTCCTTTTGATAAATTTTGTTTATTTCTCTTGGATATATATATTATTTATTTGTATTTGGTAATTTTGTAAATTATAGGAAAACGATGCACACAAGATCTATCAAGGCTTAAATGACGGTAATGATTTTAAACACCGTGAAGCGTATAAGATTTTAGTGCGAGAACCGCGATGGGCCAGCCTAAATGATGATAGGTTGAACCATGCGGGGAATGTAGCCAGGAGAACATCGCACAATTCTTCTCTGAGGAACTCGGTCAGATCAAACAATCTATCGGAGGACCCTGACGACTCACCTACACCTCAATCCGCGGGCCAAAAGTATGAATTAGATGGTTCGGTGTATGAAGTGGAAGCAGGCCCATCGGCCAAAAACTCTTTAGAAAAAATCTTGCAACACAAAAGACTTTTGATGGTATTGTTACAACTTATAGCAGTATCTAAATAATACTGGATGAATTACGGTTGGAGAAGAGAAAAACAAAAGAAGAGGAGCGAAAGTAAATCAACAATGACAAGCCAAAATAGATTTGGAACAAGTAAGGGAAAATTACAAAATTATGGGTAAAGAACTGAGTAATCTTTCTAGATATCAATTACAATACTATTTGCAAAAGCAAACTGAGGTCATTGAACGTCTAGCTAAGAGGGGCGGACCAGGTACTTGAAGTGGTGATGAAATGTAATTTAACTTTGTTGTATATAAAAGTTTTATTTCCAAGAATGTAGTTTACCTTTCAATAATGTAATCGCTTGAATAATGTACTTTGCTATTAAAGAATGTAATTTTTTTTTTGAAATATTTATTTATGTGAATATTGCGTTAAAACAAATACAAGATTAATGCAATATCAAAAAATTATTCAATAATCTTGTACGACAAAAAACATTAAATTACATCAAGAACACTTAGATAATACAAGAAATAGAGTACTAGGTTTGAATATTTCTCTTCACGACTCACAAATGCTCGATTAGATCATTCTTTAGATCAAAATACAGTTCTCGACTTCGAATGTGGTTCATTTTTGATATAAAAGATTCTATTGTTCCGCATTCGCGTACAATATTGAACCGTTCACCTTCGATAGTTGAGGGATCGGTCGGATCGTAGCCTAAGTATGATGGGAATGAACCTTGTTCCTCTTCGACGATCATATTATGCATTATTAGACACGCCTTTATGACATTTTTCAAAACCTCAGGTTTTCACAATTTAACGAGATTTTTTACAATATTGAACCGTGATTGCAAAATTCCAAACGCCCGTTCTACGTCTTATCGGCAACTTTCTTGTTGTCGAGCAAAAAAAATTTGTTTCACTGTAACAGGATTGGATATGGTTTGGACAAGTATTCCCCATTTGGGGTATATGCCATCCGCTAGGTAAAACCTCATATCATAAGCTTTTCCGGCAATTATATAATTACAAGACGGGGCGATACCATCGGCCAGGTCGGTGAAAAGATGCAATTATTGTAGGGCATTGATATCATTGTTAAGCCCTGGTAACCCAAAAAAAGCATGCCAAAACCAAAAGTTGTGTGAAGCTACCGCTTTAAGAATCAGTGCCGCCATGGGGTAATGACCTGTAAATTTACCGTGCCAAGATATGGGACAATTTTTCCATATCTAATGTATGCAATCAAGGCTTCCTAACATGTCGAGAAATCCTTGTGATAATCCTATCGCTTTTAGCATTTTGACGTCGGCCGTATTTGGTGCTCGAAGATATTTCTCGCCAAAAATTTGTATAACCGCAACACAAAGCCTTTCCATACTTAATAAGGTTGTGCTCTCTCCTATTCGGATATACTCGTAAAAAAGATCTACCGCAACACCGTAGCTTAGGAAATGTAGTATAACGACTACCTTTTGGTATGGTGATAACCCCTAGTATCAACATTGTTGGGTTTTTGGACAAAGTAATGATCATGTACAACGACTGTATCGAATATACGCATAAAAATGTGTCTACTCATACGAAAACATCGCCGAAATTTGTCTGGCTCATATGTGTACCCCGGCTTGAAGTAGTCCCGTATAATGCTGAAATGTCCCAATTCATAATTTTACTTCTTTTGCTTATTCTTACGTCCCATGACACTCCCGCCGTGACTCAAAGTTGCATCATGTACTACTAGGTTTATTGTATTTTGGTGCAAAATATAAATTACCACCTCACAATCAAATATAAGATCGTTAGAGGAGGACGACGATATACGTGGATGATCATCAATGGATGAATGGGATGATGAGGAAGATATTTGAGGTTGTGGAGTTGAGATAAGGGTATTGACGGTGAAGGGGGAACAAGTTTTTTGAGAAGAGAAAAGTGTAAAAGGATAAGGAGAAGAAGAAGAAGAAGAAGAAGAAGTGGTTGTTGGAAATCAGTGGAGGCAGCGGTAAAATGAATACCGCGTGGTGTTCCTTTTACCGTCGCCTCCACTGATTTCCAACAACGACTAGTTCCTCTGGCGGGTCCTTCATAATGGCTAGTTTTGGCGTCACAACGGCTACTTTTTGCTTTATATATATGTTGGCTGGAGATGCTCTAACAACAGGTCCTCTACTTGAACTCAACAATGTCAATTTTTTCAGCTCTAACACAAGATTTTTCGGTGGTATTTGGCTAGAATGAAGACTGCGCCCTGGCCGCGTTCTGGCAGTATTTTGTTGATAATCCACCTCTCCAATAACTCAACTTCAATCAGTTATAGAATGGAGGTCATATCCAATTCAGGGAGCACACGAAACTTCAATACCCTCCTAGAGATTTATATAATAAATGGAATGTGCTTAAGGTTAAATGTGATGAGTTTCATAAGATACGGAAGAGTATTGATAGACGGGTCAAAGTTGTTCTACTAACCTATATTCTCCGCGAAGCCAGAGATGAATGGTATGAGAAATACAGCCAGTCGTTCCTGTTCGAGACTCCATACGATATTTTTTACCGAAACTACGTCTTGCCTGATCCTTCTGCAAATTATCGACTAGAAAACTATGGACGGGATCCACTCCCCCTTACTGAATGGTCTGAGTTTAATCCTTACATCAGCCATAAATGATGAATTAAGTTTAATTGTATCTGTTTTGAGTTTCATTTTGTGCGTAAAACTACTATTTTAAGAATTGTAATTGCATTTCTATTTAAATTCAAGACTCAAAATAAATTGATTAATATTGATTGATATAAAGAAATGAGACATCAGGTCGTACACGTACTTATATAGAGAAACGCGATTCTACAATAAAAATTATTCAACACTGATGTTTACAATAAAAGATTACATCTACAAAAACATAAAAAACACCTATATCTACTAAGACGAGACAATATCATCTCCAGTACCCGACTCCCCTGGTTTGCGGACCATGTCCACGGGCCCCCTACCTCGTCCTCGCGACATCTCCAAGTAGTAGCGGCACCACCCGTACCTCACGCCTCCTCCTCAGATGTAGGTTCTAAATAGGACAAATAAAATTTATTTAGATTTTGACAAAATAAATATAACATTAAGATATAAATAAATAAATACATAAATAAATTACTTACATGCGAATATAGCTGATCGTCTACACTATCTATATTCCTCCTCAGAGTATCATTTTCCTCAGTCAACTACTAGATTGTCTGGACGTCTAAACTCATATGGTATAGTACAATAGAAAGAACGTGAAGCAGAAGTTATTATTGATATAGTACATTAAGACTGGTTGGAGTGTTATTTGGTAGGGCACCATTTGTCATTACTTCAGGCTTGAGACACGTGTTTGTTTGGCTATGAAATACGATATAAGTGTAGATCGAGGTATGTCTAAACTCATTAATGATTACTAATGTATGCCATTATTTACATGAGACCAAAGTTTTCTCATGAAGTAGGAGCTGTGGGACTTTGATAATAAATATTATGTATTCGAAGAAGACTTGGTTGTAGCTCATATCTATGGAGTATTTCTTGTTTAGCTTCGAGGGTTGTATTTACTTGTGATAGCTAAGTACGTTAGTGACATGGAAATGACTACAGTTTCGTGGTGTTATACTGAAGCCTCTTGGGTATCGAGATGATAATGGTTAACTGCATCATTGATTGCAAAGGCATAAGTACATTATGACTTTAAGAGTTTGTGTGGTACGATAGTTTTTGGCGTCTAGAGTTTGGTTTGACACGGTTACAAATGTGGTTACTTTAAAGATATGTAGAGTTACGGGAACCCCACATTTCAAATTTCAAGTGGGAGATTTGTTGAAGATTGTAAAATTTCGTAAGTGGGTTTTCATGATTGAAGGTCTGGGTAGTGCGAGCAATTCATTTGGAGATCTAGAGATGGGTTATGATAGATTCGATTTTAAGTGGGAGATTGTTGGGTATGAACTCGAAGTGAAGAATGAAATTGTAAAAATCAAAATTCTCAAAGTCGTTCGAACGAGCTTCAAAGTCATTCGAACGAGATCTCTATTTTTTGCGGTTTTGGATGTGGTTCGTCAAACTCGTTCGAACGAGCTTGGATGTCGTTTGAACGAGTTACATGTTTCTAGGGCTGTAGACCAATTATCGTAAAGTCGTTCGAACGAGCTATGCGTAGGTTTGTTTTAGATTTTATTATGAGACGTTGAGTTTGCCTCGAGATCTGTTATACATGTATTTTTAGTTCCCTTATATATAAAGGGGACTTAGTTTATTTGTTTAAGTTATCTTATCCTTCTGAGTTTAATTCTAGAGACCTGGAATTTGAGAGACTCTATTAAAACTTGAGAAGCTTGGAGAGATCGTGTGTAACCTGTTTGATCATAATGGATTGTTCTCGGGGAGTAGTTTTTTATCCGTAACGGGTTTTCCACTTCCCTCCTCCGAGTAAATCATTGTGTTCTTGCATACGTTTAATTTCTTAATTGGCGTTTCCGTTTATTGTTCTTGGGTGAGGAATTGGGATTAGCTACCCTGATTCCTAATATGTTCAAATAATCAAATTAGTGTTGACTAGACATATATGGATTTGTTTGGAGGCCCGAGTTATACCTGGGGTATATTGTTTTTGTTAAATGTAAGGTTTCACTTTGATCTAATTTATATCACTTGGAGCACTGAAAAAATATTTGGTAGCTTTTTTTAAGTGTTGATAAATCTAAATCTATAAGCTCTAGATGGAAATAACGCTCATAGTATGAGAGGTTGATGGTTCGAGTCTATCTGGATTCCGTGTAGTTGATCTAAAAAATTTATTGTTGGATGATAATTATTATCTTTTAGAGGACATTCACATATGTTATTATAAACAAACAATGACATTTTGAGCATCTCCAACAACATGGTATGCTGTTACACTTTTTACATACTTTTGCAAAAATTATTTCTAACAGGGGTATGGTGTTCAACATACTCACCCCCATACCCCTCCAAAGTATGCAAATCCGAAACTTGGAGAGTGGTATGTGCATACTATACTTTTGTGAGTCCCCTATAAATATTTTCTCTTCCTTTCTTTTCTCTCTCTAATAAAAGAACATTGTAGGTCCCAATTTTTAATAATAATCTTCTCTCTCATATAAAATAATATTGTGGGTCCCAATTTTAATAAAAAACTAAATTTGGAAAGAAATTTGTTGGAGCAAAGTGGTATGCTATTCCGGATACTAGTATTCAAAATCGGAATAACATACCTTCTCTGTTGGAGATGCTCTTAGAGAAGCTCTCAAAACAACTACAATAACATTTTTCAAATGCTATGTTTAGTGAATAAATGATAATATTCACTAAATGCTATAATAGATATATAATGGCGATACAAAAATGTTGTCAAAAAGTTTTCAATAGCATTCACGAATGCTATGCTTTTATAGTATATGTAATAACGTTATTATATAAAAGATAGCATTGCTTCTCACAGCATGCGAAAAACACTATCGTAGCATTTCATAGCGTATTTCAAGTGCTATTATATGTGATTTTTCTTGTAGTGCCGCAAGCTCATGCGTCGTTGAAGGCCTCCTCACCAATGGATGAGAACGTCTCAGTAGAAGCTTGTTCGATGACCCATAAGCCACGTCAAAAGCAAGAGCTAACAAAAATACTTTATGTCAGACCCACGTGGAAAGGTAAGGCCTAAAACACGTCACGTGAGCCTGAGCACCCCTAGGTCTGAAACCCTGCCATATAAATAGAGGCATAGGGGGGACATAAATGGGTACATTTTTTACAACCTCCTCCATCTACTAAACCCTAGCACCTCTAGAGGAAGATAGAAGAGAGACCCGGAGTGAATTGAGTAGTGCCCTCTTCTGGTGAGACGTTTAAAGCCCTACACTTAGTATGGCTTATTGTCGTCCCTGAGAAGATCTTTAGGACTACACCGCTCATCATACATATTACCATAATCATCAAAGTAGATGCCCAGTTTCCTTTGGGGATGAAATTCAGATTATAGTACCTCCCAATGCCAATGTCTCGTTCGATAAATACTTACGGGTATAAAAGTGTTACGGGAGCTGTGTGAATAGTTCAGCATATCTGAAACCTTATCCAGATTCCGTGAAGATGTCAACACGAGAATTGCGTGTGAATACGTCTTTATTGATTGAGAGCATTATTGATGTACTCCATACAAGTCTTATTTTATTTTCTATGCAGATCTAAATGATGGACTCCATACAAGTTGTTAATAACTTAGATATACTCAATGTTAATGTCGTACCTCACCTAAATAATTAAAAAAGGCTTCACATGTTTCACAACCTGTTGTTATTTATGAAATTATCTAGCTAATCACTCAACTTTATATTATCTTGCTTAAAGTACTATAACCTTACCTCATGTTAACAATAGCCTATACAGCTATTTTAGTACAAAACAATTCCAAGTTACTTGCATGCCAAACGAGGAATAAATATTATTGAACATTAAGGAAACAGCTAGGAAACTAAAATCTCAATGTTGAAGTCGCACCTCGTAAACGACAAAAATTCACATGTTTCACGTCCGGTGGTTGTTTACAAACTAATATAAGTCTTCGTCACTGAGCTTGATGATAATGTCTTGTATTTTTATTTATTTTTGGCAAAAAAATGCTTTATTAAAGTAGGGAAAAAGAAAAAGAAAAAAGAATTACAAGAAGAACAAGGGCCCAAACCTAGCTATGAAGTGGGGGCACATCTGAGCACCAAGTGTAGATTGGATCACTTTGAAAGTGTATTAATTGCACAATTATTTCTTTCAAAACTCTTAAGTACTTCAATTTTTTTCTATTTTGGATGGTTAAGGGGTGGGCTGGTGGATGGGTTGGGCCGTAGAGTAGACGGTGGCTTATCCTAGCTAGCGCCCTTGGTCGCTCACTGGGGTCACCCAGCGCTTGCATTGGCATTGACGGAGCTGGGCAGTTGTTGGGTTTTTATTATTAAGGCTGCATGGGTTGAAGCCTGAAGGGGTAGGGGGAGGTAGGATTTGGTGGATATTAATTTCTCGTTTAATCATTAAGATTTGTTTAATCGCTATAAACGATTATAAATAGGCCTTACCACAACCCTTATACATACTCATCCTTTTTTGAGGAGGAAAACATCGTAACAAAAAAAATGACTACTGAAACTGTTCGCCCATTGCATGACTTCCCACCAAGCTACTGGGGTGATCGCTTTGTTACATATACATGTGACAGCAAGGTAATTACTCTCTCTCTCTCTCTCTCTGGATTGTTAGGACTTCCTACGTTGAAGACAAATGAAATCCACGACCCAAGTCTGAAAACGGTATCTAGTCCATATATGTTCTTTGTTGTTTAGAGATGAAATGTGTAAAAAATCATGTTGTAGTAAGAAAAATCTGGAGATTGGAAAGGTATGTATAACTTCTTATATTGCGCTTAGAAGATGAGTCTACAAATATAAAGTCTATCGAATGCAATACTTTCTTAGTTAAGGCTAAGTTTTCCTCGTGGACTACCGGGCACTTCTCATGAAGAGTGTGTTTCATGTGTTTGACTCCCAATATCTGTTAATTATATACAGTAATTTTTGATGTGAGAGTCTAATGATAAGGTTGAATTTGAATTACAGAAAATAGAGGATTATACAAAACAAGTTGAAGTGTTGAAAAAAGAAGTGAGGAAGATGCTAATCGATGATTCCATCACGTTGTCACAAAAAATGAATTTGATCAATGAAGTCCTACGACTAGGAGTGGGATATTACTTTGAAACGGAGATCAAAGAGGGGCTCCAGCAACTATACTCTGAAGTCAATGATTTTGATGATCTCTACACTGCTTCTCTTCATTTTAGACTGCTACGACAACACGGATACAATGCTTCATGTGGTAAATATAACTATTTGTCATTAATCGACTGCTAACTTATAGAATCGAAGTTAAATAGTATATTACTACTCAATCTCCCCTTGTTTTGATTGCAGATGTGTTTAAGAAGTTTAAAGATGATAACGGAAGCTTTACTTCAAGCTTAGTAACTGACATACCTGGTATGTTGAGCTTGTATGAGGCAACACATCTCAGAACTTATGGAGAAGATATCTTAGAGGAAGCCCTTGCTTTCACTACGGATCACCTTAAGTCGATAGTGGCAACACAGTCATCACATCCACTTAAGAAACAAGTAGAGTATGCCCTCAAACAACCCTACCACAAGGGCACACCAAGGCTCGAGGCGAAGAACTACATTTCATTTTCTGAAGAACATGAAGAACGAAACGAAACACTATTAAAGCTTGCAAAGCTTGATTTCATCGTAATGCGGTCTATATATCTTAAGGAACTAAGTGATGTTACAGTGTAAGGGGGCGAAAACAAGGTTATATTTCATAGAGAAAATTTGACTTGTTCTCCAGACGGATTGTGATAGTCCTTCGATGCGTTCGGGGGAAAGTCAAATTTTCACTATTTCATATTTGAAAACAAGGGGTATATTTATATCTGTACTATTGCAGGTGGTGGAGGAATCTCTCATCGGAATTACCTTACGTCAGAGATAGAGTGACGGAGATCTATTTTTGGTTGTTGGGAATGAATTTTGAACCTCGTTACTCAGTTGCTAGAATAATATCGATGAAGGTAGGATGCTTTATATCGATATTAGATGACACTTACGACGCGTATGGAACGGTCGAAGAACTCCAACTCCTTACCGATGCAATTGAGAGGTTGATTGCTTGTTCTACCTTTTTTCCCCATCTCCTTGAGCATTTGAAAACAACTTACTATATCTTTCTCAACTCCTTCGGCTTTCAGGTGGGATATTAGTGCTATCGACGGGCTTCCTGATTACATGAAACATATTTATCGCTCAATTTTAGATCTCTATCAGGAAATTGAGGACGAGTGCACAAAGGAAGGAAGATCATACCGTATCCCCTATGCAAAAGGAGCAGTAAGGGTTGCACAACTTGTTTTCATGAGCATTGTGATGATAACTTTCCTGATGCTTGTTTTGTTGATGATCTTAATAGATGAAAGATCTTGTAAAAGCTTACCTTACTGAAGCTAAGTGGTGCAACCAGAGTTATGTGCCTACAATTGAGGAGTACCTAAGGGTCGCTTCAGTTACCGGAGCCACCACCATACTTACTAATGCATCCATCCTTGGCATGGGAGATAACTTTACCAAGGAAGCATTTGATTGGGTCAGCAGTGAACCCTTAATGATAAATGCAGCAAATAGACTTTTTCGAGTCACCGATGATATTAGGGGACACAAGGTATGATACAAAACCCTTAACTTAAACTATTTGAACTTATCAATATATACCTTTTGATGACAAATTTGTTCCGAAATTTGAAGTATGATCAGCAGAGGATGCACGTTGCTTCGGCTGTTGAGTGCTACGTGGAGGAATATGGTGTATCTGAAGCAGAGGCATACCAGGAACTTACTAAAATGACGGAGACAGCATGGAAGGATCTAAATCAGGAATTAATCCTTAGCCCTGCTGGTCCACCGATGCATGTTCTTGAACGAGTGTTGAATTGCATCCGCATAGTCGAAGTCATCTACAAGAATATACATGGATACACTCATGCAGAAATAGAGTTTAAAGATCACATCCACCTGTTGCTCATTGATCCCATAAACATATGAAATGCATGGTATAGATCTATCACCATCCCATATCCGTGATATTAAGATTTTCTGCGCTTGTTATTCGTTTTACTATATAGTAATTGAGGGTGTCGGCTTCATCCTCCCTTGTACCAGTTTATCTATATTCAATAAATTTCCATTTCTGAAAAATAAAATAAAATATAGATATACATCTTATAAAGTGCTTAAATGTACGTTGTGATTGTCTCTATAACTTTTGATAATTTTGTTAAACAAACATGAAACATCACGTAACAATACACATAGAACTCAATGTTACAGCAAAAATGGTGTTGGAGTTACTGCTATAACTGGGTTGATTATTGAAATCCTCAAATCTTTGTGTCTTGTGATAAGCAATTGTACATTATTTTCAATTTGGTGCCAAAAGCTTTTCTAACGAAGTAGATCTCTTAATTTTTCTCACATTGGCAAAAATTGTACTCCAAAGCAAAACTCGTCGGACAAGCTCATAATAACCTTTTGAGTGAGTACATAAGAACTATTTGATGAGAGTAATTATGACATTTTTAATATACCTGAACATGTATTTAGTTGTCCATTATATTTAATTTTAGATACTTATGCGCGCTTGTTTGATTGTAGCTATTGGAGATGGATATTTGGTGATCCAGGAAGATCTGAGTATTTTTTAAAACTTTTTAAAGTCTATTCGAACTGACTTTTATTTATATTCGAATACACCCTTTTGTGTTCGAATAGACTTTTATTTATATTCGAAGAAACAGGTGTCTGAGTGTTTTTATTTGAATAGACATTTAGCCAGTTCGAATACACTTTTTTTGTTAGAATAGAGACTTGTTCTGCTCGAACAGAGGCGCGATTCAGCCTATTGTTTTAGGCGTCTAAGGGCATATTTGTCAAAGTTTTGTAACTAGAAAGTTGTACCCTTATAAAGGGGCAAGACTAGGCAATATTAGATCATGTTAGATAAATCCAAGTTCTAAGAGAGAGACTTAGGGTTTGAGAGGAATTTGATTGTAATCGATTTGATTAAGCAATTGAAGCTCTAAAATAGAATTCTCCCACAAATTTGTGTGTTCTTCGTATTATTCTTCAATTAGGATTTTCTCAATTCGTATTATGGATTAAGTGGTATTAGTTTTTCAGTAACGATTCTCGAGAGTGATTGTGGTTTATGGTCTCTACACGTGACCGACTCAAACAAACGAAAGAGAAACTAATAATCCACTGAAGATTCATCGAAAACCTAACTCGAAGAAAAAAACAGATTTGGAGATGGGTGATTCTGAAGATCAACTCACGACTTTGGAAGTGAAAGTTTTTAACATAACTACTACTACACGAGGGAAGTTGGCAGAGCAATTACGTCTCACGAACCTCGCGCAAGCTTCCGCTTCGGTGAAACGGCGAGTACGCTCGAAGAAGAAAGGGGTTGTGGAGGAGGAAATAGACGAGGGTACTGAGAAGGTAGATAGTGATTCTAGTGATACCGAATCCGTCAAGGAGCGATTGGGTATTGGTAAGTCAATGAATCCTATGCATAATCTTCGTATCAACTTTAAGATTAAAATTCTGGTATTCGATAGTTCAATCGATGCCAAGAAGTTAGATAATTGGTTAGATAAGTTAGAGACGGTAGGGACCTATCCCTCGACCTAATCCAATTTAAACTACTTTTATATTAGACTCACGCATTTTATACGTGACATGAACAGTCAGTACTAACACCTGCACCACAAACTGATAAAGAATGCGGATCAAGCACAACAAAAAAATATGAACAAGTCAAAGATACTTGTCTCTCACGAACTGAACAGTTACTTAGTCAACCACCACTTACCACATTGTTCGGAGAATGTGCTTCAGCACGATAACGTGCTACGGGCAAGACCTATATATGGGAAAAGTTCCAGAAGAGACGGGGACCAAAAAAAGAGACATACAAAAACCCACCAAGAAAAACTATAATTTAATATTCTAGACACAAAACTTTTATTCACAAGATCAAGTATTTTTTAAGTCGAAAAATCACTTGTAAAAGATATCAACCTCAAGCAATAAAAGTTATTGTTACTAAAACCCTCAACTCGATGTCGTGGTTTTCTTTACATATTTAAAGGTTTCCGCGGCTAAATCACCTGTGTCATTCCTGCTTTACATCAGTTTTTGCATAGGTACATTGGTGTAAGAGATAATTCCGAGCCGTTTCGAGCTAACGGAATTAAGCCATTACATTTGGCACCGTCTGGGGGAAAGAAGACATTTCACGATATCGTAAGGCATACATTTACTCTACTATCAATCTCCAATCATGGTCACTTCCGAACGACCAGCAATTGAAATCCAGCTCGATCTTTCAGTTAAGCCGTACAACTTACCAAACTACGGGACGATTCTCCATACCGAAATAGAGAAATGTAATGAGCTCGAACGTCAGTTATCTCTTGACCGAGAGCTTCGAGAGAAGGAGCTCAAAACCGAGCGATAAGCTCGGTTGACAGCGTTCAAATGACTGAAGATCAGATGACAACCATGCAAATGCGTTACAGGCTTGCAGGATACAACAAGCTTCCAAAACCAGGATCGCGATCAAGTGCCAAAGACCTCTCAGGTTTCAGCGTAGGAAATATTGGGACTCGAGCAGTCACCAGCAAAGCTATTTCTAAAAATATTCAGCACGAATATCAACCTTCCATCATTTGGGTGGTGAAGTTCAGTTTGAGATCAGTAGAGGTCACCGACTTTCCAAATGTAAGGAGGAAGAACAGCGAGCTCAACCTCGAATTCTAGTATGTTATCGCTTGAGTGAAGACACTGGTACTCATAATCCTCAACCACCTCGCCAAGCACTCAAGCAAACATCAATACCTCACACAAGAACATATGGATCAGCTCATCAAGGAGTTGATTGAAGCACAAGTTCTAGGTACTACAGATGACCTTACCAAGATACAGGGAAGTCCGATTGCCAAATAACTATTGATATGGTAGTACTGAAAGATTTTTATACTCAGAAAAATTATAAATACAAGGGCATAGATCCAAAGGAACACATTCAACAATACGTGATTCATTGGGATTGTACTCCAATCTCAACCATATTTTCTACCGTCTGTTTGCAATGAGTCTACAGAGAAAACTGCTCTGGTGGTTCCACTCTTTACCAGAAGATTCTATACTCACATTTGATCAGTTGTAGAAACAATTTATCAAGACGTATGCTCACACAAAGACACGAGGAAAATTTATATTATCTTATTAGTCTTAAACGGTCATAAGGAGAGAAGAGCTCGAGGTTTGCAAAGAAGTTTTCGGAGCTCACGTGGAAAGTAGGTAATCTCGATCAGAAAATAGCTGTACTGCTTTCACCAATGCGCTCCAACTCGACTAGAAGGCCAAAGAGTACCTCATCCTCAACAAACATGCGACCTTGGAGGATATGATCACCATGG
>JACGCM010001814.1:0-10597 GCA_014058105.1 Kingdonia uniflora | reverse complement strand
AGGGCGTAAAGGAGAGGGATGATGAAAGAGAAAGAAGTTTTATCATATACCCAAGGGTGGATGTAGGAAAAGAGTATTTGAGATAAAAGAGTGCCCAGGAGAGTGGGGCAGATATGTTGAGGGCAAGGTTTCTTGTCAGAGCCTATGTCTCTGAGAAAGGGAAGAAGAAACATACTACAAAGTTCCCTGTTTATAAAAATGGAAGAAAATGAAAGGTATTGGTGAGGGGTTAACCTCTCGTATTACAATGGGCTTGGGTTAACAGGCCTAAGTGGGGGGGTTTGTGTTTCCTAAATTTGGTCGAATACTGCCTTAGAATTTCGCTGACCTATATTCAGAAAGGGGTCATGAATGCTTTACAGTGCTTCTTCCCAACTAAATGGGAATGTATATAGATGATGAGGGTGTGTGAGGCACTGATCGAAAAATGGAGGAAGGAGGGGTCTGCGAGAAGTTCGCAGCGGAGGACTTTTGAAATTTTATAAGTTTAAGTATATTGAGGTCGAAACATGGTTACCTTATATTTATTCGGCTAGGCCAAAATTATTTGATTTTGAGTCTTCGGGTATCCATGGAACGACCCCCTTGTATGGGTTGAGGGCAACTATTTGCAAGTTCAAGATGAACCAGCGCTCGAGCTGACCATAGATATATTAATCCGAGTAAGTAATGTTGACCAATCTTTGAATAGTTTGATAGCTATATATGTATGTTGTGTTCCTGATATTCTGCTCCTTTTGTTCTGCAGAGCCCAAACCGTTGGCTACTCCGGATAAAACTAGCCTGTTCGATTGTGTTGCTCGCGACCAGGACGAGCTCACGGAGGTACTCAGTGAATTGGGTATCCAAAAGCACAAAAGTGTAGATTCTAATTCAGAAAGTTCAGCGAGCTCAAGAAAAATGAGCTATGGCCGAGGGGAAGGCCGTTGAGACCGTGGCTAACTTGCTTAGTCCTCTACCTTTTGTGCCTCAAACTCTCAAGCGGCTTACTCCCAAAGGTTGAAAATCAGTACAGCAGGTAGTTCAGTTGTTGAGGCTACTCCATGGAACAAGAGCTCACAAAGCCTGCTGCTGGTGACCTGCGCCAAACACGCGACGTGGGTATGTCTATGCTAGGGATGTTGAGAAGAGTTTGAAGAGAAGCAATTTGGGTGAGGACAGTGGTCGACGAAACCTCTTGCCACTGCCAAGATGCAAGAGTTGGGCGGAGATACTGTCAGATGGCCGGACTAATTCACAAAGCTCGAGGAGTATCTCGAGCATACGTTCGCGGTATGTTTGTTAACAAATTGTGTGCCTGACGTTGCTTTCGAACTGAAGTAAATTTTTTGACCAGATTCTTCTATTTTTGTGGTTTGGGCGCTGCCAACGATTGCAATGTCTGGACAAGAAAAGCCTAGAGTTTTGATATTTTACGGTAAAGTTTAAGGCTTAGTCAGCTCGTATGAAAGACCCCGAGGGTGACCTTCAGTTGGAGAGAGAGAGAAAGAGCTGCAGATGCGACTGTAGCTGTAGTAAAGTATAATAAACTGGCGAAGCATGCAAGCTCATGTCTGATGCGATTGCGGCAGCCTTAGTGGAAATAGACCACTTCATCAACTGGTACTACTATTTTGGGTTGAGTACTGATGATGTGGCTTTGGCTCGAAATGGTAGGTATACGGAAATCGAGCTTCATGCTGGGAGGAATTGATGGGTGGTGGTGTTGCTGGTGTCTGAGAAAGTTTCACATCTTCCTCCAAGCAGTATAGAGGTGACCCCTACTATTGAGCAGACTTTGGACCCTCTGTTGGAATGTGCTAAAAGTTCCTTCTCCTTCTGGGAACCGCTAAAATCTCATTCTGAGTAGACATTTGTCAGCCTCTTTCAACATTTTGTGTATCTTGTCCTATTTTTTAGTTCGCGTGTCGTAGATTGTGATTGTATTATTGATAATCGTACACTGCTTTTGGTGGTATTTGAAATATGTTTATCGAGAATGTTGGTATTGAAATAAGATATCTATAATCTGTGTAGGAAATAGAGCGTTTGAGAATCGAATTCCGAATGGAGAAGTCGTTTGGGTAAAGTGAAGACTCTGTAGCCCAATTCAACAGGTACTTAACAAAATTGAATACGAGAGAAGGCATTTAAGTTAAATTTAGAGAAAAATGTTAGAGATTTATATGACTATAATTAATATGCTAAGATAAAAGTAGAGAGAGCGAAGTGTTAAGAAAGGAGAGGAATGGGAGTAGTAATTCCAAAACCAAAGAGTTGTATGTTTGTAAAGATTTGAATGATAGGCGAGGTGTCAGAGTATGTTATTAGTTTTTAACTGTATTTTTAGGTCGAAGTAGGTAGTAGCAAGGGTTGAAGGAGGCTATCTAGAGTTTTTTGAAGGAGAAAGTGTAGTGCCAGATCCAGCTCGAGTGCTATTTTTAGCTCAAGAAGCACAAAATCGCCATAGTTAGAAGCAAAAAAATTTTCGCTCGGGCTGGTGTTGTAGTATGGGCGATTTATAACCTTTATCTGATGTCTTTGGCTTTATGTAGGATCGAAGGCCATGAGGATTCTGATTTTTTAGAAAATCGAATTCCGACGGGAGAAGTCGTTGGGTAAAGTGAAGGACTCTGTAGCCAATTCAACAGTAATACTTAACAAAATTGAATACGAGATAAGGCAATTAAGTTAAATTTAGAGAAAACTTTTAGAGATTTATATGACCTATAATATAAATAGCTAAGATAAAAGTAGAGAGAGACGAAGTGTTAAGAAAGGAGAGGAAGGGGAGTAGTAATTCCAAAACCCAAAGATTGTATGTTTTAAAGATTTGAATGATAGGGCAAGGTGTCAGAGTATGTTATTAGTTTTAACTCTGTATTTTGAGGTCGAAGTAGTAGTGAGCAAGGGTGAAGGAGGCGTATCTAGAGTTGTTGAGGAGAAAGGTGTAGTGCCAGATCCAGCTCGAGTGATAGTTTTAGCTCAAGAAGCACAAATCGCCATAGTTTAGAAGCAAAAAAATGTTCAGCTCGGGCTGGTGTGTCTGCAGTATGGGGCGATTTAGAACCTTTATCTGATGTCTTTGCTTTATGTAGGATCGGAAGGCCATGAGGATTGAATTTTTTAGATAAGAAAAGAACAAATAGAAGTTCAAATGCAATTAGAGTGAGGTAAAGGGGTTACAAGATGATTTATCGAAGTACATGGAGCAGAGAATGTCTTTAGCAACGCGGCTGCCAAAAAAGTTGTTGCTCGAGTGAAGGTAGAGGCTAAAATGAGGGCTTTAGCTTGTTATTAAAAGACACGCGTCAGTGATTGCACACAGCAAAAGTGATATTGAAGGAGCGTCTATGTCTCTCGCGAACAAAGGGTGCTGCTCTAATGAGGCACGAGCGACATATAGACAATGTTGTCGATTTTATGGGGGGAACTAGCTAGAGTAGAGAACGCATTTAGGAAGTTCGTAGAGGATTGTGGCAAGATTTTTTGAAGTGGATAATTCCAAAGTAGAAAACTAGTGGTTTAGTCGAGGTGAAGGAGGAATCGTTGGTGACCAACTCCCGCCCGAGGTCATGGGTGGAGTCATCAAAAGGGGAAGAGGTGAGCTACTGTATCCCGAATGCGGCGCAAACAACGCCAATAGGAGGTCGTGACTTTTTACCACGTCGGTAAAGTGTGCAAGTGTCGAGTAGGAAGCAGGCAGGGATATATAGCTACGTTGTCTCCAGGCCGTAAGAGTTTAAATAGATTGATTTTAATTTTTTCATGACCAACTCTTCGTAATATTTGATGGGAAATGTAATCTCTGTGTTTTGTTAGAACATAGTGTCGTAGTTGATTTACTCAATACCACGTCTTGATGTAACCTTGTGAACTGTTATATGTATTATATGCTATGAAAAATTATTATAAATGTAATCTGTTGTGATAGGTTGATCTGGCGGTTGTACAAAGCCAGTGTGACGCATTACGCGTAGAAAATAAACAAATGCGTGTTGAGCTAAGATTGATTAGGGAGGCCGAACAATTGGCTATTGCTGCTGAAGAAAATATAGGGAGCAATGAGTAGAACTCTTCAAGAGAAAGAGGCTGCGATGTCTGTCTGTTTGAGAAAGATAAAGTTTAGAAGCATAGATGAGAAAAGGGACGTAGAAGTTGGAGGTGAACTTGGACGAGCTAGTCAACAAGGTACTGAATTTTATCTGTGCGAGCCCAAATTGCAGAACTGCTGGTCGCGAGTTAGAGGCTTAAGGAAATAATGTGAAGGAACTGCAGTTTTAAGTGAATGTACGTGAAGTGGTGATAAGTGTTTGTTAGAGCTCGTCTCGCACCTATGAGTATTGTGGTTGGTTGCTGGGGTGACGGGAAAAGAGATGGAAGAGGCTTTGCTTGGCAGAATGAAGTTATCAAGGAGGACTGGAACAAAACATTTGATCTGGAGCAGCTTTCGCAAAAGCGTTACTTAGATGTCTTGGAATACCAGTCCGAATATGACAGGCTTTTTAAGTACGAATACGAAGCTGAGAAAGATCTATTGCAGTTAGAAGTAAAATATGATTCGAAGCGCGTAGAATTTGAAGGTTTGAGAATTCAATATCTCTTATTTATCATATGGATGAATTCATGACCGTGTCGACAGCTCGGAATGCTGATGTGTGTCGTGCGACACACGAGTGGATGATCGTTGTACCCATGGAGGTGATTGAGGAAGCACAACATAAGCTGAGCGAACCTCCTTCTCAGTAAGCAGGTAAAGAGTAAGGTCGGTAGTAGTCATGAGAGAAAGTTGGTCGCAGTAATCCCATTTTTTTGCAGCGGAATTGAAGAGATTGGAAACAGAGAGTAGGAGGGTACATGATGGTTTGTTCTCCCGAAGTACAGAATGTGAGATGGAGGTAATCCGATCGGAATACTTAGAACCTATGATTTCGAGGATTAGATCATTTAAGCAGAGGATGATTAGAGAGGAAAGAAGATGTTTATTGGGAAGCGTCAGCCTTTATGCGGCATGAGTTGCAGAAAAGTTTACTAGAGGATGTGGCAGGTTCTTCTAATATGATACATGAGTTGAGTGATAGCTCTAGTGAAGAATGAATAATATGATTATGTTGTATGTATACAAACAATAGATAAAAGATGGATATAACAGAATGATTAAGGATGAGTAGTAAACTGTACTAACCGTGTGGGGTACAACGGATACTGTTCGCAAAGCAGTGCGACATGTGATCGGTTTAGCTCACCTGGTAAGCTATCCTGATGCATAAGTTGATCATTGTAGCCGAAGCACGAAATGATCTGTAATCTGTAAACAGCAATATTGGTAGGATATTCGTACACCTATTTATTGTGTAAGATTGGCATGCAGTGAATGTATTAGATAGATTGGTTTGGCTGAAGTAACAACAATCTGTAATGTATTTAGATGATCAATTTGGCCGAAGAAACAAATGATGTGTATCTGTGTATAGAAATTTTGTAGGTCATCGAACACAAGTATTTCATTGGTGTCCATTGGCGTACAATGATGTATTAGAAAGATCGGTTTGGTCGAAAAATAAACGATCTGTAATGTATTTAGATGATCGATTTGCCGAAGCAAGAATGATCTGTAATATGTGTATATAATTTTATAGGTTAATCGAACACAAGTATTTCATTGGTGTCAGATTGGCGTACACGAATTATTAGATAAATCGATTTGCCGAATAACAAATGATTTGTAATCTGTGTATAGAAGTTTGTAGCTCAATCGACCACAAGTATTTCATTGGTGTCAGATTGGGTACAACAAATGTATTAGATAGATCGGTTTGGCTGAAGCAACAACGATCTAAATGTATTTAGATGATCGATTTGGCCAAAGCAACAAATGATCTGTAATCTGTTGTATAGAAATTTTGTAGGGTCAATCGAACACCAGTATTTCATTGCTGTCAGATTGGCGTACAGTGAATATTAGATAGGTCAGTTTGGCCGAAGCAACAAACAATCTGTATGTATTAGATGGTCGAATTGGGCGAAGCAACAAATGACCTGTAATCAGTGGATACAAATTATGTATGGTATAGTAGAAAATACTCATATACCTTCATCAAAATAGTATAGTTTATTGATGTGAACTTGTCATGATAGTTTGGTTGAGAGAAAAGTAGTATACTGTATAGGGGCGTTATCGACGATACAATTTTAGTCTCCTTATGTTCCAAGGATTAGGTACGTGCTCGTCATGCTCATAGCGAGGTCGTAAGAACCAAGGCCGCTTTTCCCGATGACGACAAAAGGACCTTCCCAGTTTTTGGATATTTCTCGCGTTGAGTTTTTTGCGATGTTTTGGAATCTCCCGATGACCAGATCCTTAAGTTCGAACTCTCGATGTCGGACCCGCTTGTTATAAGATCGAGTTAAGGCTTGTTGATATCTTCCTATTTCATGATGGTTCTGTCTCTAGTCTCTTCGATCTAGTTCATATTACATGCTACTGAACTCGTTTTCTTCATCCGTCATTATATGGTCGTGGATGGGTGATGATACTGAGTAGGGATGATGGCATTTGTACCGCAAGCTAGAAGGAACGGTGTGAAGCTAGTTGAAACTCAGGGCGTAGTTTGATACGCCCATAACAATGTGGTAGTTCCATCACCCAATTTCCTTTCTTTTCTTTAAGCTCTTCTTAATTACATCTACGATGGTACGATTAGTGATCTCTGTTGGCCATTTCTTTGAGGGTAATAGGATTTGAGGGGGAATATGATGTTGTTTTGATTGAGGAACTCAACAACCTTGGAACCATAAACTGGGGTCCATTGTCGATTCAGACGAGGGGGACAGCCAAATCGAATGATGATGTTTTCCCAGATAAACCTGATAACCTCATCTCTCGTGTACGGTACTTACGTACAGAGGGACTGCTTCCACCTACTTGGTGAAGTAAGCCTTGGGACAAGAGATGTTTTCATTTCCAAGTGCAATGAGAAACTCGCCGACAAGGTCGAGGACCCATCTTTTATGGCCATACGAACGTTGCTGAATGGTATTCTAAAGCTGGAGCTCAAATTTGTGGACCATGACATTAACAGGCGTCGCATTTGCTTGCGAGCTCAATTGCTTGAGTTTTCATTTTAGGCCAGAAGACGCCTTGAGAAAGAACTCGGTTGGCTAGGGATCTTCCTGCTGCATGAGAACCGCAAGTTCCTTCATGTAGCTCTTGTAAGAATTTTTGAGCTTCTTTAAAAGATAAGCATTCAAGATACGGCATTGTGACTGAAATCTTGTATAGGAGGCCATTTTCGACGATGTAACATTTTGCGTTATCAAGCACGCGCCTTCTTTCGTGGGGTCTTGAGGGAGTTTCTTGTCGATTTGTTATTAGTACCAATATACTTGAGAAAAGGTCATCTTCAATCGTCCTCATCCTCTTCAACGCCACGTATTAACAAAATTTGAATTGATACTGTTAATGTTGGGGGTTGATATTACTTCAATCTTGAGGTGTCGGGCTTCTGAGCTGAGCACTCCTACAAGATAGGCGAGGGAATCAGAATGTCTATCTCTGCACGGCAGATGGTCGATGGAAATTTTCTTGAATCTACTCATTCTATCAGCTACTACGACTACGTAATCAATCATTTTCCCGTTCTTTTGGAACTTTTCTGTGTAATGGTTTACAATGAGCAGAGAGTATGTATACATGGACAGTTCGGATACTCTAATCTCTAGAGGTGTGATCAGCACAATTCCAATACCGGATATTGTGGTCCAGAGGATCCATCAGTTAGGAGACGCCACCCCTTTTGCGTTATCCAGTCTGTTTTTCCTTCAGCTGTTCGTTCTGATTTTATGTGTTTGTCTTCTTCCAGTCAGGATCTTCTACGGGGAAGTCGGCAAGGAAGTCTGTTACGGCCTGGCCCTTTTTTGAAATGTCTCGGTTCGAATCGGATATCGTGCTTGCCAAGAATGATCGACCATACTGGCCTCGTCTTGATTTTTCTCGCTTGATAACATTTTGCGTAGAGGGTAGTTTGTCACTACTCGGACTGATGGGCCTGAAGTATTATCTCTCAATTTTGGTGAGGTATAAACGAGAGCCAACAGCAGTTTTCGACCCTGCTGTATCGAGATTTTATGGAGTGAGAGTTTTACTGATAAATAAATGGGCTTCTCAGTTTTCCCTCAAGCCGAATGAGAACGGACTTAATGATTCTTCAGTAACTGCGAGATAATGGTGAGCTCTTCACCTTCGCTAGGTGTACTCATTACTGGTGGTGATCCCAAGTAAAGTTTTAATTGCTGAAAAGCTGCTTGGCACTCCGCTGTCCATTCGATTTCATGGCTTTTATTAGATTTCTTTTGGTCCTCCCCTCACGTAGTAAGTTGAACACCATCGACAGCGATCAGATGATTTTGAAACAAAATGATTTATTGCGCAATCTCCCTACTAACTTCTGGACGTCTTTTTTCGTTCTAGGGGAAGGCATGGAAACAGTGCGCGGATTTGATCTGATCGGCCTTAATACCACGCTTGCTGATCAGTGACCAAGGAACTTTCTTGACTGAACTCTGAACTGGCATTTGTCAGGGTTGAGTCTCATCCTATAGAGACGGAGGATATCAAAAGGCCGTTTGTAAATCCGCAATGTGATTTTCTTTATTAAAACTTTTGTACAACATATCGTCTGTATAGACCTCTATTGTTTTTTCCAAGGTATCCTTGAACATTTGAGTCATCAACCGCTGGTAAGTAGCTCTAGCATTCTTGAGACCGATGGGCATGACTTTATAGCAGTATAGTTCATGATCTATAATGAAAGTTCTTCTCTTGGACTTCAGGTAGAATAGGTATCTGGTTATAGCTGACGCGGCACCATCATATACAGGAGCTCGTGTCCTGACTAGAGTCGAGCAGGTTATTAATGACGGGGAGTGGGAACTATCTTTCAGAGTACCTATTCAGGTCGATAAATCCACGCATACCCAGATTTCCCATCTTCTTCGGTACTACTGCTACAATATTCGATATCCACTCTAGATAGTTGGCCTTTCAGATAAAACTGACGTCGATGAGTTTTTCGATTTCCTTGTTGAGCTCAATCGAAGTCTAGGTGCTAAAGTTCTCCATTTATGTTTGATAGCCACGGCTTTTTCCTTCAAGTTTAGTTTATAACAGGACAGGTTCGGGTCGATACCCGACATCTCGTGAAAAATCTATGTGAAGACGTCACTGTTGTCTTAAGGAACTGGAGAGAGTTTCGCGCTCTGCAGGGGGCAGATGGTTCTAATATATGTCCCCCGTTTGGATCTACTGATTTAAATATATTTTATAGTCTCTATGTTGGGCAGATGTTGCCCCGTAGTGTTAATTGTGTAGTTCTCTATAATGTTTTCTCTATTATCTTTTGTATTTGCAATGCAAGTTGATGCCGAAGGTGTTGGTTCAATGACGACAAAACGTTCGCATGCTCGAGCTAATTTATGACTTCCTTTTATTTTGTACATCTACCTCCCACTCAAATGTAATGCCAATGGTAGGTTGATGGAATAGCGTGAATATTGTTAACCAGCAATGACCCATGATCCTAGATACTGCGACTTGTGTTGTCGACGTAAAAGACACGTCTAGTGTCACCAAGCCCTGCGGTGATAGGGAGCACATCATCCCCACGCTTCTCTTTTGGATCTGCTGAAACCACAGACATCGAGACGTCGCTGGGTTGAACCTTATCGGCTAGACCCACTGGTTGATCGTGCTCTAAAAAGGAGCTCATGTGCTGCCCATGTCGATCATCATTGTATGAAGCACATGTTCCGCATTTTCAACATGATTATCAAGGTGTCCATGGTGAGGATAGTTGACGTGTCGAACATCTCAATCGTTGAAGAGATTCCAGTTCACTGAGAACTGGATATTGGATTAAACGAGTTTCTTTATCCCCTCATGGATAGATCATGACATTGGGCAACGCGCCTTTGTTTGTTTCTGTTCGGCTCTTTGACGACCTGGGTCTCCACAAAATGGCAGAGAGAGATATGGTATAAATGCTTTTTGGCTGCGGGCTCCTCTATTTGTATAGTTTGCAGTGATGTTGTAACTTCCCTTCTTATAACTCTCCACATCCACTATGTATTCGTGCATCCGTCCATCCGCGAAGATATACTCTAGCAACCGTTGTAGGGCAAAACATTACTCTGTTTCATGATGGTCGGATCTTATGGCGGATGCAATACAGTTTGTTCTCGATCGCTATAGTACTGTGCATTTTTGGAAGAATCTGTCCTTCTGCAATATAGGATATATGCTAGCTATAGTCACATTCATCTTCGGAGAGGTAAGGGCGAGGAAAATTACTTCCCTCCGAGGTCGTTCATCGTTAGATTTGGCTTATTTTCTCTCTCCTCTTTGGTCTGATGTCCGATTAAATTAAAATGGTTTGGCTGATCTCGAGCCGTCAGCGTTGATTTTTGAGGTTTCTGTCTGTCGGACACCATCCATTCTAGATCAATGTATCCGTTGAATTTTGATCATGTCCTCTAATATGGTTGGTTTGTTGAGGACGAGGTACTCTTTTGCTCGACCATCGACTAGTAAGGGCATTGGTGAAAGCAGAAATAGTGATCT
>JACGCM010000753.1:0-28809 GCA_014058105.1 Kingdonia uniflora | reverse complement strand
CGGCACCAGCAATCTTCAGGGACTGTCCATGCAAAGACGTCTTTGTTTGCCAAAATAACTCTGAGAGTCGAGGGAGTTCTGGACTTTTATAGAAAAGCTCCAATAAATGTAACTCGGCCAGGGACCGTTGAGTTGATATAGACGGTTGGTTTTCGATGGGTGAGGGGTTATCTTTCGAAGGTATGGGGAAAGAGAGAGACAGATACACTGCTATAGGCGGTGACGAGCACACCGGGCTGATCGATCTCAGATGTTCGCATGATGATTGAGGTGTTAAGGCTTGTAACTATAAGTACCCATGGGGGTTGGTAACCAATGGGTTTGAATATATGTTCGAAAGGAATGGCACGTATGTCATGGTGAAGCCGCGTTCGAGGATGCTGAGTATTCTGAATTCTGTTCTTGTCGACGAGAAGAAAACTGGTTTGAAGTGTGACTGGGCCGGTAGTAACTAGGTGGCTGATTCGACCAACATCAACTTTTGTGGCCCCATTAAAACCTTTGAGTTCGACATTGGCAGCAGTGATGATGTCGGCTTTCTTCATGATTTGGACAGTTTGGAGGAAAAGGACATCAGCTATACTTCCTATATCTATGAGCATTGTGTGGAGGACAAAGTTTTTGATCTTAATCATGATGACCAACGGATCAGAATGGGGAAAATGGACATAGGATGCACCGTATTCGATGAAAGAGATGCCTTCGGGCTGAGGGGAGAGGCTTGATTCAGGCAGGAGGGCAGGCAGCTTCTCCTGGTAGGTGAGTTTATAGCATTCTTCAGCACGTTTGTGTTTACTCTTAGAACAGCCACTGTCGATATTGTTGACTTTGATAAAATTTATTCGGCAGATATGCACCTCGGCCGGGTCAACAGCAGGGAAGGTTAGTAACATAGTAGTGTAGACGACCTACTTTGAGGATGATTTCGAGGGAGCGCTACAAGGCAAAGCATTTTTCTGTGTGGTAGCAGCTACACTTGTGATTGGCACAGTAAGGTTCACCTGGTTTGACCTCGACGTGGAAAGGGATACGCCAGATGGGGTCTACCTGTATCTATGGTAGAAGGGTGCTGATGGGGGCAGTAAGTGTGGGTAGAACAGACTTTGGCCGTTTTTTATGGGATTCGGCATTGTTGTCATTATGAGGACATTTACGGCTCTCAGTCTTCTATGAAACGGAAGCGATCAGGGGTGAGTGAGTGGAAGGTGGGCCTTGTCGAGGTTTATTGATGGTAGTGGTCGAAGGTTGCCCTTGTTTACACGATTCGTGGAGGCGCTCAAGGTCGATATAGCCATTGACATTTCAGAGCATCTCCTCGAGGGTTCAAGGTTTATAGAGGACCAGGTGCTCTTTGACATGGTTGTGATCTGGCTGAGCATTTGAGTACAAGAGTATCGCATTTCACAGCTGAGGTTTTTTACTTTTTGCGACTCGTCAAGGAACTACTTGGTAAAGGCTTCAAGGGTTTTACTGCTGGATTTTATGAAGTTGAAGAGGGCATCGACTCTAAGCACTTTGTCTTTGTTGAAGGCAAACTGTGCAATAAAAAGATGGGATAGTTGTTCAAAGCCTCGAATAGAACCACTAGGAAGGCTATGATACCACCGTAGGGGGCTATCTGTGAGACTTGTGGGAAAAGGCGGCATAGCAGGTAGTCGGCTGCGGAATGGAGGTTGAGAGCATTTTGGAACTCAAGGATATGGGATTAAGGCTCGGTGTTACGGTATTTCCTGAGTTTAGGAGCACGGATATTTGGCAGCACCTCGATTGTAAGGAGTTTGGGGCAAAGGGGGTTATTCAGTCGACTCCATGAGTTAGGAGTTAGGCTTGCGCTGAGGCGAATGACATGATAGATTTTGTAGTCAAAATCCTGTTGTGCACAGTAGGCAGGATGAGGGGGTGATCGAAGGGTTTGAGGGTGATGAGGTCGAGTGTGTGGTATGTTTTCTGCGCTGCACTTCCTGAGACATTCTCGGGTAGGGCAGCGTTTAGGGTTTCTGAAGGAGCAACGGGTGGAATCAGAGGAGTCATCTGTGGGGTGGATGCCAAGGTGGATGGAGGCAGTGGGGGGAATAGTTAGAGTAGCGCCTTCGGCGCCACGATGAGCCGGAGGTAATGGGATATGTGGTAGGGTCCCAATCTGTCTCTAGCGGAGATATGAGAGGGGACTGGTGCTTTGGATGGTAAGGGAGCATCTTGAGGCTCAAATACTGCAGCTCCCAGATCGTGTTGCGCATATCATCAATTGTGCAGTTCTATCTTCTGGCATCATCCAGACGGCGGTGTCGTTCTGCTTCAAATTCCTATCGGTACTTTTCATGTTCTTGGTGTAGTTGATTCTGATGTCGCTCCTCGGCTTGGGCGAATTGTTGGAAAAGAAAGGCTAGTTGGGCGGCCACTCTGTTGACGGAGTTGCTGGCGTGGGTAGAACTAGAATAGAGGGTGGGTGCCATAGAGGATAATCTATTGAAGTTAAGAACAAAGGGAGAGGAATGAAAAAGGGAGAGTTGCAGGGTAGGAAGCACAGACGGTGCCAAATGTAGGGGCCTAACTTTGGGCAGAGGGGAAGTCGACTCTTACACTACAGGGTTTAACCTTTATCAGTGGATTCAAGCATATAATCTATAGTGTACGTAATCTACCGACAATATATTTGCATAGAGGCCTGAATGTGACGCTCTACGACCTCTGATGAGGATTTTTAACAGAGTTTATATTACTATCGAGTAATTGAAGGTTCGAGTACTGGGGTTTTTCAGAGTAGTCAAAGGTAAACTGCAAGGGTTCAGGGGAGTGATTTTGTAACCTCTCCTTTGTTCCCTATCTCTCCCATTTATAGAACATAGGAAGGGCTGTGTCACCAAAGTTAGGCCACATTACAAGGGTACCATTCGGATATCGAGCGGGTATCCCAGAGTTGGTATTGATGCCGGAAATGTCAGAGCTGTCGCTGTAACAATTGTTGCGTGTGTTTCTGCATACTGACACTGTAACAGTTGTTAGACCTGTCACTGTAGCTGCAAGGACCAGTCACGCCGCCGTCTTATCTAGTGAGCGGGCTATCTGTCTTATCACACTTCGACCATGTACGGATATGGTCGAAGTGTTTCTAATATAATGAGGAGTTCATCTTCGAGGTTTATTCAGAGTCGAAGCTTCATCATCGGATAATCTTTGGAAGGCTTGTTTATAAATTAAGTTGGCTTCGAGGTATTCGAGTAGGCGTCGAGATAGCCTTCGAGTATTTGACTGGGGTAGAAGGCTACGAGTAGGCTACTACATCGTCAACTCAAGAAAGTTGACGCACTAGACATCAAACTCCCCTGCCTAAAAGAAGACCGATCAAGGATCGATTGGGTCCAGAAGGACAGGGAGATTTTTTTCCTCTAGTTAAAGCCTTACCATTTCCCTTGCAATAATTCGTCACTTTGGACAACCTCAATAATAGGATCAAGGCCATAAATTCTAATATTCCAGGCCGAAGATCCGCGCTTCATAAAATTGAGACAAACCCCATCTCCCCTCATCTCGATATTATGCCCATTTCGGACAATTTCCATATGCCCAAATTTATTCAGTATGCAGGCCTGACTAACCACCTTACACATGTTCGACATTTCAATGCCGCAATAGGATTATATTCCAAACTCAACCACATATTATGTAGACTCTTCAACATGAGTCTGAAGGAAGAACCGCTCCACTGGTTCCATACTATTCAAGAGGCCTCCATCACCACGTTCAGCCAGTTGCAGAATCTTTTCGAATCCAATTATGCTCATGCCAAATAGCGAGAGATCACTGTCAACTCCTTGTTTTACTTAGAGCAACACACGAAAGAGACCATGTCCAACTTTTAAAAATGCTTCTTATAGGAAATAAAGAAAATAAGGAACTCAGACCCTAAAATTGTCGTTCCAGCATTCACCTCCGCCCTGCACATTAGCTAAAAAGTTCAAGAAGAACTTACTCTACACAAGCCGCGTGCCGTCGTTGAGATGTTTAATGTGGTTAATAACTACATCGAACTAGAGCGATCAATGAAAGATACAATGAAAAGCTTATTTGTAATCCATTCTTGAGAAGCATCTTCGGCCCCATCTCAGCGAACAATCATTCCTGAAGTGACCAAACAACGCGACAAAAATAACGACAATAATAGAAGAAGGGACGGTAGACCAGACAGATCTATCCCAGCTTTGCTGCCAATGATAACAACTCTCTCAGCTATCTTGCCGACGATAAAGGGAGATGAGTGTTATCGCGCACCACAGACAATTCTGGATCTTCCCAACAAACCACTATACCAGTATCATAATGTACATAGCGATGAGACTGACACCTTTTACTCCCTCATACGAATCTTCAATCTCATCCAATTAGCTGGAAGACTCCACAATTATGTCATCGGCATCCAAAAATCCCTAGAGAATGAAGCAAAAAATAAGGAAGTGGAGCAAAATTAGACCCAAGGGAAAGCTCGCCACCGGTATATGATCGAGATTGTAAAAGGGTAGAAAAGAAAAGAAGACGATCGGATTACGTCTTGCTGTAAAATGGCCTCCTTGGACAAATCAACAAAACTGCTCCCTAGCACAAGCAAATCGAAGCGTCCTTACCAAATCACCTTCGAAGGCTGTGACACAGCCACGTCAAATACCCCCATGATGACCCTCTCCTCATTATGCTCAAAGTCAGATAGGACTATTTACATACACATCTCATCGATACTGGGAACGCCACAGATGTATTGTTCAGAAGAGCAATTGAAGTCGTAGGCCTTAAAGATTTGGTAAAAGCTTTGACAGCAACCATCACGGGCTTTAATGGTTTGAAAGAATCAGCCACAGGAGAAATTACTCTGCTAGTTCAGGTTGGTTCTGAAACTACACTCTTATAATTCCTCATCATCGATGCAGAGTCCAAATATTTGGGGATTTTAGGACGAAAGTTGTTACATTCAATCAAAGCAATGCCTTCTACTTATTATCTTGCGCTGTGTTTTCCAACTGATCATGGAATTTATGAAATCAAGGGCAGCCAAGCAATTACACAAATGTGCGAAAAAACCACAACCAACCCTCATACAACCAAACTTCTCAAAGCATAGCAACTACAGCAAGAGGAATCAACAAAATTTAAATAGCATGACACTGAGATAGTCGAATCTGTTGAACTCGATGACCCATGGCGCATAACCTTCATCGGCTCCAAATTATCAACCGACGAAAAAGATGCCATGATACAACTACATAAAAAGAACATCAACATTTTTGCCTGGAGTTTCCAAGAAATGTCTGGCATCGACCCCTCAATCGCCTGTCACCGACTTAACCTCCTTCCAGACAGCAAAGCTATCTTCCAAAAATGATAAAATCTAGACCCCAACTCCGCGATGCAGTAAGAGAAGAAATTGATAAACTCCTTCAAATAGGATTTATTTGGGAAGCTAAATATCAGAAATGGGTTTCCAATATCGTAACAGTACCAAAGAAAAATGGCAAAATCAGGGTTTGTGTTGACTTTACAGAACCTAACAAATTTATACCTAAGGACAGTTTTTCACTACCACTCATTGTACAACTTCTCTACTCAGTCGCTGGACGCGAACTTCTTTCTATGATGGATCCAGCCTCTGGTTATAACCAGCTTTTACTAGCCGAAGAAGATTAGGAAAAAACAACCTTCGTCACAGACAGAGGTCTCTACTGCTACACGGTAATACCTTTCGATTTAAAAAATGCAGGCGCTACTTACAAAAGACTTGTGACTAAAATGTTGAAAGATCATCTCGGCATAATTATGAAAGTCTATATCGATGATATGATCTGCAAAAGATTAAAACGAGAAGATCACTTCAACAACCTCCAAACCATTTTTGATATCCTACGCAAGTACCAAATAAAACATAACCCAGTGAAATATCAATTCAGAGTCGCATCTGGTAAATTCCAGGGATATCTGGTCAGCAAAAGAGGGATAGAAATCGATCCCGTACTAATCAAAGCACTCATGGTAATGTCATCCCCTCGAAGAAGAAGAAAATATTCAAAAATTCACAGACAAAATTACTACTCTTCACAGATTCATCCCAAAGTCATCTGATCGATGCAAACTCCTTTACCTCCTTCTTCGTGGCAATCCCACTTCTTTTTTGACAAAACAACAAAAGGAAGTCATATGGACTCCTGACTATGAGATGGCTTCCAAGATATTTAATGATACTTGGGGCATCCTCCTATAATGAGTACTCCAATTGATGGTGAATCTCTTGCAATGTAATCATCCACATCCGAAGATTCAATTAGTTTTGTCCTTATTCGAGATGATGGCGGAGTAGAAAAACCAATCTACTTCATCAGCAAGACACTTATGCCTACTAAAAAATTGTACACGACAACAAAAGAGCAGCTACTTGCTCTGGTCTACAATTGTCAAAAACTTCGTCCTTATTATTAAGCTCATCCCATCAAAGTCATCACCAAATAACCCTTCAAACTAGTACTCTCCAGAAAAGAAAAATCTCGACGAATCCAGCAATGGTCTATTTTCCTTGGAGAATAGGACATTTCCTTCGAACCTCAAATATTAGTCAAGGGACATACAGTGGCTGACTTTTGGGCATACTTTCTAGTCGAAGACCCTGATTAGGAAGAACTCGAAGAAATCTTCACAAATAACTCAATAGCAGAACCAGACACATGGTCCAAAAGCTCTGGTTAGGAAATTTTTATAGACGGATCAGCAGGACCACAACGATCGTAGATGGGCATCGTCCTTGTCACGCTTTCCAATCATCAAATCAAAGAAGCTATCAAAATAAACTTCTATGCCACTAACAATGAGACCGAATATGAAGGAATCTTATACACTTACTCTCGGGGAAGAAGAGTTAGCAGTCTACGTCGACTCTTTGCTCGTGGCTAATCACTAAAACAAAATATTCAAAACAACAGGAAAAATGGTTGATTGCGCAGCTCTGGTCGAAGAAAATATGCAGAAATTCAAACATGCACCAATTTATTATTTACCCCGACAGGAAAATCGACATGTCGATGCTTTTTATCTTACATCGCGCAATGCTGGGTGATAGTGAAAACAAAACTTTAGAAATTAAAATCATCAAGCATTCCAGCCTCGATATGCTATCAACACTCCAGATTACTGTTGCTGAAGATAACGATCCTGAAGACTGGATAAGATCATTCTATGCACACCTCAACTCCAACATCCTCCCCAGTAACAAAGAAGAAGCTCGATCTCTTCTGGCCAAGTACCCCAGATTCACTGATCAATGTCACATCTTATATCGAATCAAAGGAAGGGGAGCACTTATCGAATGTATTTCTCATAAACAGGCTCAAATCAAAATCTAAGAACTTCACATAGGTATCTGTGGCGCACATGCTTTAGGAAGATCGTTAGCCCAACACGCTTTTACATAAGGGTTGTACTGGCCCAAGATGAGACAGGACTGTGAAGACTTCGTTCGAAAATGCTATAAATGCCAAATCTATGCCCATGACATCAAAAGCCTAGCCTTAGACTTGCAAATGAACAATGTTCTCTGGCCATTCAAGCGATGGGGAATTGACATCATTGGACCTTTCCATCCAGCATCAGGAAACTGAAAGTTCATCCTGGATGCCACTGATTACTTCACAAAATGGGTTGAAGCAGTTCCTTTCTGCCATACGGATGAAAACGAAGTTATCAAGTTCCTTTGAGAGCACATCATCACCAGGTTTGGTTGTCCCCAAATGATATGCTCCGATCATGGCAAACAGTTCATCAGCTCCAAAGTACTTGCTTTCCTCCATAAATGCAAAATCTAGCTCACAACATTCACACCATATTATCGTCAAGGCAATGGACAAGCCGAAGCCATAAACAAAAACATCAAATCAGGATTGCGCAAACGTCTCAACGACAAGAAAGGGCGATGGGTGGATGAATTACAAAGTATTTTCTGGGCCTACCGCAATACACCTTGAGTCTCAATAGGCTGGACTCCAGTCATGATGGATTTTGGTACTGAGGCAGTCATACCTTTGAACCTCGATCTACCTAGTACTCGACGAAAAATTCTAGATGAAGAAAATGAACTCGGTCTTCTTTGCAGCCTCAATTGGATAGAGGAAACCAGAGGCAAGGCCATCGTGAATTTGGGGCGATACCATGATACCTTGAAAAAAATATAGCAAGAAAGTTCAGAAATGGAAATTTGGTATTGGAGACCATGTCTTACGGCGGATCAAAGATAGTACTCGGCCTAAGACATTAGGAAAATTGTCAGAAAACTGGGAAGGGCCATACATTGTCAGCAACAAATAGATAGTGGGACTTTTGGCTGATGACTGAAGACGAAATACAGCTTGAATATCCATGGGACACGGCTCAATTGAAACAATGGATTCAATGAGACACTGTAACCATTTTGATCAATTCAAATAAACATCTTTTGTTATCAATTTGATCCTTACTATTTGATTTGATCTCGATCTATACTTGTCAAGTATAGATAAGACAAACAATAGCTTTTCTATTTGATTTGATCTCGATCTATACTTACCTAGTATACATCAGACAAATAATATCTTTATTATTTGATTTGATCTCGATCAATACTTATCAAGTATCAATTAGGCAAACAATATCTTTACTATTTGATTTGATATCGATATATACTTGTCAAGTATACATCTGACAAAAAATATCTTTACCATTTGATTTGATCTTGATCTATTCTTGTCAAGTATTCATCAAACACACAATATCCTTACTATTTAATTTGATCTAGATCTATACTTGTCAAGTATTCATCAAACAAACAATATCTTTACTATTTGATTTGATCTCGAATTATACTTGTCAAGTATTCATCAGACAAACAAAATCCTTACTATCTTGATTTTCTTTTGGTCACTACTTAACAAGTATACCTAAAGCCTATCATTCAAATTTTACGCGAACAATATCCAATTACAAGATATTCTACTTCGCGCTCTTTACTTATCAAACAAACTTTAAGAGAGATCTTATTCTTCTTAAATTCTAAATCCAGATACCCATCAAAGAATATACATCTGGTACTTATTCTCATTACTTACCATTTCATGGCCATCTTTCACATATCACACAAATACGCGTTCCTCATTTATCTGCTTGATGTATAGTCACATTCGATCAAAATCAATTTATCAAATCTGCTACTTATAACTATTTACAAAACAAGTGCACATAGTTATTTCACAAAAAAAAAATAAAAAAATTCGCAACATAAAATTGTTTAAGCACAATACTACGAGTTAAATTGTTTCGGTCTCACTGACCATTTTTACATCTTTTATCAAACAAAAACAATCTACTCGAGGTTAAACATTTCAGAAAAAGATTTTTCTTCATTCAAATTCAGGGTACCTTCGGGAACCTGCACATCCGCTACCTCACTAGGACAAGCACCATCAGTATCCACCATCACATCATCTTCGATAACTTCGATTGCCCTGGGTACATCAGGAGTCTGGGGTACATCATCATCTGAGCTATCATCAAACACAATACCGCCAGCTTTTACAAGTCCTTTATAGAATTTTTTCCTCTCATCCAACGCGTCATATTGCTCTTTATAGTGCATCCTCACTTCCATGCATTTTGCCAACTTCTCCTTCGCCCTCACCTCATCGAGCATCTTACCATGCTCTTTCTCCATTGCTTTACAAACATCGGAAACTTGATCCCTCACATCTTTTTCAAATGTGGCCTTCTGCAATGCCAAAACCTCTTTTTTCTCTTTCTCTGCCACTTTCTTCGCTTCTCCCAGTACAGCTTCCCACGCTTTCTAGGCATAGAGCTTAAACCTATTCAAAGTTACATTCAAATCCACCCTCTTCATGATCAAACCTTTCTCTATATTTTTGTAGGCAATAATCTGGTTTGTCAGCTCTCCACTGCCCACTATGCGACCCATAGCCTATGTTGCCAACTTCTTAATCTGCATCAAAGTGATATAATAAATATTCGAGTGACCTACCTATTTTTTCATTCGTTGAAAAGCATTTAAATATCTCACCTTCTGCAAATTCCTCTGACCCTCGCTGAAAAATGTATTCAAACTATTAATCACCACCATGCAATCCTCCAGCTCCGTTTTCAGCTCATCTGTCCCAGACGTATAAGCATCTATAGTCTTCTGAACTTCCATTTCAAACTCTTCGCCATATTTCTTCTTCGACGTCTCACCACTGAACTTCTTCTGGACCACACTCCCAGAACCCTGTGGGGGACGCATATCCACAACAACTGCTGAACTAACAGTACCAGCCACCTCCTCCATTGTCGATTGTTGAGTTTTCCTTTTATGGGGAAGCAATGGAGGAACATCAGAACTCGCCGCCCTCTTCTTATTTCTTCCTTGAGACTCTTCCAGCATAGAATCAATTTATGTATCAGTGTTGTACCCCACCAGGGAGCGATTTTCAAGTGGTAAGCTAGCATCTGCGGCTCTCTTATTCCTTGCCGACATTTTTTCGTCAATAACAGGTACTTCTGCCCTTTTACCCTCGACCTCTTTAAACCAGCCTCTTGGAATAGAGTGTTTACAAGATCTTGATCAATAACCAGGTTATCGATCCTACCAAAGAAATCTCTTCTCACCTTGTACAACTCTTCTTTTACTTCCGACTTCTTGTCGACCTCTTTCAACGCTGCAAACAACATAAACAAATTAGAAACACATTCACACAACTCGAACATCAAGAATTACATTTACCTAACCACACACCTAAGTGAAAAGTTTTTTTTTATCAAACTTGTAATTTCCTGCGACAATTAAGCGCTCATCGGTGTATTGCCCCCCAGTTGACACCATATCATAAAACAATGGTCTTTTCCGGAGCCTCGCCATGTAACAGTAACCTAGCTTCTGCGGGTTCATCATGAGTGTGTAGTACACACATAAATCATCAACAATTATTTACTCCCCCCCTGGTCTTAGGTTGAACATTTATTGCCCCACAAACCCTGAACAGATCAAACACATTCGGATTGAGCTGCCCCGGTGCCACATCAAAGAAGTTCCTTAATTTCTTTTAATCTGCTCAGAGGGGAAACTTCAATTCCTTCTTTATTTGTTCTTGATGCACCAGAATACCATTCTGAGGTATTTCCTGGTTGATCATTTCATACTGGTACTCCTCTAACCTTATATCCCTAGGAATACCATACTTCTTCTTGAAACTTAGTATCTCTATGGTCTATGGACCTTCTCCGTAACATGCCTCCTCGCCTTCCCCCACATTTTCATCCCCATCCCCACTACCTTCTAGATCACTTACTTGAGGCTCGTGATCGTTTCTCCATCCTCATCATCATCCTTTTCGATAAGATTAGGTACCACCATAAACTGTTTTACGCTACCTAAATCTGCACTACCCGATCTTACCCTAAGCCTCCCTCCCAATTGCTATACACAAGTCCTCACATCAATCATTAGAAGCGTTACGTCTTCCAGACTCCCGTATATGCCTTTTTCATCATTTTGAATTGGTTCAGCAATTTTAAATCGAACCTGTACAACAGATTCTATAATTTTTACACAGTTGGAATCTATCACATGTGATACATATATATGTTCATAAGTTTATATATTCATAAAGATATCGTTGTCGAGATAACTTTCCAACATATCATTCGTTTTACTATCTGCTACTATCATTTACATTTATACTTATTACCATAATTCTCGATATAGTTCATATCATTTAATTCATATTGGTATCTTTCATTAAAGTGACACATCTGCTCAGTTTTCGATGCTTTCTATTTTTAATAAATCTTTCAATAAATTGTATATCTAATTTATCTTTTGTCGAATTACAAGAAACTCAACAGCTTCTCGAACAAACTTCACATGTTTCCTGCCAAAAATATCATCTTTCAAATTTTGATAATTCCCCTTCTCCGGCATAAAATCCGGCCAAATCCCAACAAGAATAGCGTCCCCGACAATCTCGCAGTTGTAGTAGCCTACTCGCAACCTTCTACCCTAGACAAATACTCAAAGGCTTCTTCGATGCCTATTCGAACATCTCGAAGTCCAGCCAATTCCCAAACAAGTCTCCTAAAGATCATCCGAGGATGAAGCCTCGACTCTGAACAAGCCTCAAGGACGAACTACACATCGCAGCATAAATACTTCGACCATATCCGCACATGGTTAAAGTATGACAGGACAGACATCCAGCTTACTAGACAAGATGGCACAGTTGTTGCTCCTGGTAGCTACAGTGACAGGCCCATCTACTGCCACAGTATCATAGTACAAAAATAGACCCAACAACTGTTACAGTGATAGTATCGACATTTTCGGTGCCCATACCCACGAAGGAATATATGGATAGTACTCTTGTAATATAACCTAACCATGGTGACTCGGCCCTTCCTATGTTCAATAAATAGGAGAGATGGGGAACCAAGGAGAAGATACAAAATTTCTCCCTAGCCCCAATGCAGTTTACCTTCGATTACCCTGTAAAAACCCAGTACTCGAACCTTCAATTACTCAACATAAATATAAATACACTTAAATATCCCCAACAGAGGTTGTGGAAAGTCACATTCCAGGCCTCCAGGAAAGTATATTGTCTATAGATTATTCACGCTCTAAATTATATGCTTGCATTCCTTTGATTGAAGATAAAACCTCGTGGTGTAAGAGCCAACTTCCCCTCGTCAGGAAGTTAGTCCCCTATATTTTGCGCTGTCTGTGTTTCCCACCCTACCAATCTCCCTTTCTCTTTCCTCTCCCTTTGTTTTCAACTTCCACAGATTCTTTTTAATAACACCCACCCTCTGCTCAAATTCAACCCATTCCGACAACTTCGTCGACGGAGTGGCCGCCCAAATAGCCATACTTTTACAGCAATTTGCCCAAGCCGAGGATCGCCACCATGCACAACTTCACCAGGAGCGTGAAAAGTACCGGCTGGAATTTGAAGCTGAACTGAATCGTTGCATGGACGACACAGACAGACAGAACTGGGTGATTGACGAGTTACGTAACATAGTGCAAGAGTTGCAGAGAATATAGCCTCTAGAAGCTGCTCGACCATCCAAAGTACCGGACCCGTCGTGCGTATCTGCCCGCCCCCGTCTGGGACCTTTACCAAATCTCGAGATACCCCCAGTTCATAACGGTGCCGAAGATGTTCCCTATACTATTCCCCCAACTGGCTCTATCCATCTTGGCATTCACCCCACAGACGATTCATCCGACTCTGCCCTCCGCTCTTCCAGACACCCCAAGCGCCGTCCTGCTCGGGAATGGATCGGGGAACGCAATGCCAAATACATACAACATACTCGACCCCGCCATCCTCAAATCCCCCGATCCCCCCCCCATCCAACCTATGCTCCACAGCAGGACTACGACTACAAAATCCAACCAGTCATTCGCGTCAGCGAGAGCCCAGCCCTAAACTAATGAAGTTGACTAAATAATTCCCTGTGTCCCAAACTTCTCGCTATCGAGATACCCCCCCAATTTTTGTGCTCCCAAACTCAACAAATACCGCAGCACGGACCCTTAATCGCACATAGTCAAATTCTAAAATGCTCTAAGCCTCTACTCTACCGCCAACTACCTGATGCGTCATCTTTTCCCAATGAGTCTCATAGATAATCCCCTTCGTTCGTAGTTCAACCTCCCCCGTGGCTCTATTTGAAGCTTTGAGCAACTATCCCATCTTTTCATCACCAAGTTTTCCTTTAACAAGGCCAGAAAGGTCCGAGTCGATGCTCAGTTCAACTTCAGAAAATTCGGCAATGAGGCCCTTAAAGCCTTCACCAAGAGGTTCCTCGATGAGTCCCGAACAATTAAGAACCTTGATTGTGCGAATGCTATACTTGCATACTCGAATGCCTTGCCCGATCACAGCCGTGTGAAAGAGTACCTGGTCCTCTATAAACCTCAAACCCTCGAGGAGATGCTCCCAAAAGTCAATGGCTATATCTACCTTGAGCGCCTCCGCGAGTCACACCAACAGGACAACCTACGACCCCAGCAATCAATAAACCATGACAAGGCCCACCTTCTACCCCTACACCCCTGATCACTCCTGTCTCAAAGGAGATTGAGAGCCACAAATTCCCTCACAACGATAACAATGCCGAAACTCGCAAAAAGAGGCCGAAGCCGGTCTTACCCATACTCACTGCCCCTCTCAGCGCCCTTCTACTGCACATACAGGCATACCCCATCTGGCGTATCTCTTTACCTATCGAAGCCAAACCAGGCGAACCTTACTGCGCCAACCAAAAATGCAACTGTCACCACACTAAAAAATGCTTCACCCTCCAGCCCTCTCTCGAAATCATCCTCAAAGCAAACCGTCTTCACCAGTATGTTACCGACTTCCCTAGCTACCTTGACGGGTATTACCTCAAACCTCAATCCACCCCTACTGCCGACCCGGCCGAGGTGCACATCTAAAAAAAAAACTTTATCGATGTTAATAACATCGACAGTGGCCGTTCCAAAAGTAAACGTAAGTGTGTCAAAGAATGCTACAAACTCACCTACACGGAGAAGTTGCCTACTCTCCTCCCAGGATCAAGCCTCTCCCTTCAACCCGAAGGCATCTCTTTCATCTACTGTGACAAATCCCATGTCCACTTTCCCCATTCCGATCCATTAGTCATCATGATTTAGATCGAAAGCCTCGTCCTCCACACAATGCTCATAGATACAGGAAGTGCAGCTGATGTCATTTTCCTCCAAACTGTCGAAACCATGAAGAAAACCGACCTCATAACTGCTGCTAATGTCGAATTGAATGGATTCAATGGGGCCACAAAAGTTTCCATTGGTCGAATCAGCCTCCCAATTATTATAAGCCCAGTCACACTTTAAACCAGTTTTCTTGTCATCGACAAGAAGTCAGTAGACCTCGGTATCCTTGGACGCGACTAGCTCCATGCCATGCGGGCCATTCCTTCAACATATCATCAAACCATTCGTTTTACCACCCTCTTAGGTACTTGGAACTTAAAAGGCTCTCAACCCCTCACCCGTTCATGCGAGCACCCGGAGATCGATCAGACCCAGAGGCTCGTTAGCTGCCCATAACAATCAATGTCTCTCACTCTCCCTATGCCTTCGGCAGATACCACCCCAGCCATTAAACCCACTGTTTATATCGAACTCGATGGTCCTAGTCGAGGTGCATTCATTGTAACTTTTCTAGACGAGGAAGAATGCCTCGTACTCTCCGACTTCCATTGAGCGAACAAAGATGTCTTTGCTTTGATGTTCCGGGAGATGCCCGGTATCGACCCCAGTTTGGCTTGCCACCGCCTTGATCTCATTCCCCATTTTACAGCAGTTAAACATAAAAAATATACCTTGGCACCACGCATTCGAGAAGCAGTAAAACTCGAAGTAGACAAGCTTATAGCTGTAGGTTTCATCAGAGAAGTAAATATACAGATTGTATATCAAACATTGTTGCAGTTCCCAAAAAGAATGGCAAGATCCAGATCTGCATCGACTTCACAGATCTAAACAAGCATACATAGATGGATAGCCTCACCCTCCCGATCATCTCAGTACTCTTTGATGCCACCGCTGGTCATGAGCGCTTGTCTAAGATGGACGAACTCCGGGTTGCAATCAGGTACCCCTCCTTCCTGAAGATCAACTTAAAACTTCTTTCATTATTGAACAAGGTCTTTACTATTTTAATGTCATGCCCTTCGGCCTTAAAAATATGGGTGCCACTTACCAACGCCTTCTCACCACCATGTTCAAACCCTTGCTTGGCAAGTCGGCTAAGGTTTACATCGACGACATGTTATGCAAAAGTATTTAAAAATAGGCCCATATTCAAGACCTAACCGACGTCTTTTCGATACTTCGAACATACAACATGAAACTCAACCCAGATAAATGCTAATTTGGTGTTTTGTCTGGTAATTTTTTTGGGCCATCTCATTAGTAAACGAGGTATCGAGGTCGACCCCACTCATATTCGAGCCCCTATCGACATGCCTTTTCCCCAAACGAAAAAAGATGTCCAAAAAGTGGCTGGTAAGATAGCTTCCCTCAACCATTTCATTTCCAAATCCTCTGACCGCTGTGTTTGGCTCTTTTCTCTCTAACGCAGCCAAGGCATCAGTAAAGAAAATATGAAAAATAACCCTGTGTTTAACTGGACACCCGAATGTGAACAGGCCTTCCTCAAACTCAGAACTTATCTTGGCCGACTCCCATTATTAGTACCCCTACCAAAGGTGAGATACTCTCTTTATACCTCGCTGTTACCGATACTTCTATCAGTTCAGTGCTTATTCGACTCGATTCAACCATCGAAAGTCTATATATTTTATCAACAAAACTCTGACACCCGCAGAAACTCGATATTCGAAACTTGAACGTTTGTTCCTTACCCTTGTCTATTCAGCCTGCAAACTTAAACCCTATTTTCAAGCTCACTTCATCCGCGTTATAACAAGTTACCCCCTTCAAGAAGTACTTGGTAAAAAAGAGAAATCTAGACGAGTACCACAGCGGTTTGTATATCTCGGTGAACACGATATTACATTTGAGAAGCAGATATTCTAGAAAGGCCAAGCAGTAGCAGACTTCCTCGCCGACTTCCCGGTCAAAGATATCGAGTGGGAAGAACATGAAGATAACCTGACAGAAGAGCAACCCGAAGTGACAGATCCATGGAACCCTAATACTGGATGGCGTTTATTCACAGATGGATCCGCAGGACCTAATGGCTCAGGGATCGGTATAGTCCTGGTTACGCCCACCAATGACCGAATTGAGAAGGCCATCAAACTAACCTTCAAATGTTCCAATAACGAACCTGAGTACGAAGCTTTGATCTACAGCCTCGACCCCGCTTTCGACCTCGGCATTCCCAAACTTGTAGTTTTCACAGATTCCCAACTTTTTGTTCGACAGTGCATGAACCAGTTTCTCGAAAAATCTACTATTACTCTTTACCCATGAGGAGAAAACTGGCATGCAGAGGCCCTCACCTACATAGCAGCGATGCTAGGGCAATCAGAGTCCTGGAACCTCCATATCAAAGTACACGAACTCCAAAGTATCGACCAGATAGAAGTCAATGTCATCAATATTGGGGGTGAGAGTCTTGATTCAGACGACTAGCGAACACCATTCCTCCATTACCTCAACAATGCAACTATCTCAGGTGATCCCAAAGCCAGACGATCATTGTTAGAGAATTATCGCAGATACACTATCCACAAACATGAGTTACATTGCTAATCCCTAAATGGTGTCCTCCTTCGCTGCATATCGCAAGCCAAATCCTCTACCATTTTTGCCAAACTCTACCAAGGTACCTGCGGCACTCACACTGCAGGTCGTTTTATGTCCCCTCAAGCCGTCTCTTAAGGATTATTCTGGCCAAAATATGAAAAAGCAAGCTGAAGAATATGCAAAACACTGTGGCAAATGCCAACATCATGCTCACAACATCTATTTCCCTTCACAAGGCCTCCATTTCAGTCAAGTCTCCTGGCCATTCAAAAGATGGGCTATCAATCTTATCGGTCCCTTCCCTAAAGCCTCGGGTAGCAGAGAGAATATCTTTATTACAATAGATTACTTAACCAAATGGGTCGAAGCTGTACCTTTATGCCGAACCAGAGAAGAAGAAGTCATCAAGTTTCTTTGGAAAAACATCACCACATACTTTGGTGGCCCACATATGATTCGATGTGACAATTGTCCTCAATTCGTTAGTAACAAGGTAAGAAATTTCCTCAAAAAACACAACATCATCCTCTCACCCTTAACACCTAATTACCCACAAGGAAAAGCAATCTGAAAAAGTTGACGGTCATCCCAAACTTGATTTTCAGCCATGCGACCATTACACAACATCATCCTCGTATTTCACAACATCATCCTCTCTGATTGCTTCAACAAAACCATAGTGACGGTCTCAAGAAAAGATTCGATGCAAAGAAAGGTCGATGGGTTCAGGAGTTACAGCATGTCCTCTGGGCCGATCGAACAACACCAAGAAAATCTATAGGCTGCACCTATTACCTTCTAGCATACGGTACCGAAGTTGTACTCCCCACTCAATTCGAGGTATCCACACAAAATCCCAACCTCCCAGACGAAGATAATTAGTTTGAGCTCCGGTGCAACATGTTATGGATTGACGAAATTAGAGACCGAGCAATTGCCAACCATGGTCGTTATTTTCTATCCCTCCAGAAGTCCTACAGCAAGAGAGTTTGACCACAGAGTTTCAGCATCAGAGATCTGGTACATCGACGTGTCAACAAATCCTCAAAGCCTTGAAATGTCACCAAGCTAGCCGAATCTAGGGAAGGACCATATATCGTGTACGACAAAACTAACAAGGATTCCTATTATCTAATGACAGAAGTTGAAGAGCCTTTATCAAATCCGTGGAACACAATGCAATTGGTTTCATACAACAGGTCACAACCTTTACCTTGTACAACTAATGTAAATACAGAGTAATTAATAAACAGTTTTTCCACCCCTGCTTCGCCTCAGATTTTTATTGAATTTCTTGGTTTAACTTAAGTATCACGTCAACCCTTCGACCCGACTGATACTTTGGGGCGACCTTGATATTTTTCAAACCTCAAATTTCATGCAAACTCGAGAGGCACGGATGGTCGAAAGACCGGACCCTCGGGAATGTATTGGGGGCGAAAAGTAATGCTTCACTGTGGCTTAGGCCTTCGAAGTCTAGTCGATTTCCTGGTTTCCTCTATGTATCACGCCAACCCTTCGACCTGACTGATAGTTGGGGGCGACCTTGAAATTTTTAAACATCAAATTTCGAGCAAACTCGAGGGGCAAGGATTGCCGACAGACCGGACCCTCAGGGATGCATTAGGGGCAAACAGATATTCTTCGATCAAGCTAAAAACCGTTGGAGTCCAGTCGGTATCATGTCCACCCTCGCCCCGACTGATACTTGGGGGCAACCTTAAAATTTTCAAGCTTCTAACATTTGAGCAAACTCGAGTGGCATGGATAATCGACATACCGGACCCTCGGGGATGCATTGGGGGCAAACAGTTATGCTTCGATCAGGTTTAAAATTTTCGGAGTCAAGTTAATTTCTTGGTTCACCCCGGGTATCCAATCCACCCTAGCATCGACTGATACTTGGGGGCGACCTTGAAATTTTCAAGCTTCCAACATTCGAGCAAACTCGAGGGGCACAAATGGTCGAAAGACCGGACCCTCGAGAATGCGTTGGCAGTGAACACATCTTGCTTCGTTGTGGCTTAGGCCTTCAAAGTCCAGTAAATTTCTAGGTATTTCCAAAGAGTCATGCCAACCTCGACTCGACTAACACTCGGGGGCGACCTTACAATTTTTCAAATTATCAACCTTTGAGTATACTCGAGGGGCTCGAATAGTCGACCGACCGGACCCTTGGGAATGCGTTGGGGGTGACCACGTCTTACATCACTGTTGCTTATGCTTTTGATGTCCAGCAGATCCCTTAATTTGAAAAGAGCTGCCACAACCATCTCGAAGCTCTCACAGGTTCGATCACCCTGCAATCATTTGACGGTACATCATCATAGAAGCAGGTTCAACACATAGCAATTCAAACCACATTCAGTTTAGAATAAACATCAAGTTTGAAGCACAAACATGTCAATCAAATCAAAGTTCCCACAAATCAGTTTCAATACAGTAGTTCAATACCGCTTGCACAAAACAAGTTCAAAGATCAACCCACAGAAAAATAAAGATGGTTTAAATTTACAACCCAACAGCAAATAAGAAAAATAGGCTAGGCATAGGCACTCATATAAGTCCATTCAGATCCGGCGGGCTACATCTCGCTTCTTCGCAATATAGCTCTCTGCAGCATTAACACTTCAGCGGTCAGCCACGCATCAAGGTGTCTCGACCTCTTACAGCATACTGCAATCTATGTCATTGTCACTCCCAAGCAGCTACTACCTTTACCCGCAGAGTCTTCCATGCCTGCCTCGCAGGGCACCTTCAACATCACTCCTCACACCGCTCCTTCATTTCGTCTCAAAGAGATCTCTAAGTCAGCATGTATGGTTCTTCTACAGCAGAAGGTGTTCAAATTGTTAGGCATCAAAAGCTTGATCCTCAGAATTTCCTTCCACTCTGATAGGCGACTTGATCATTCCTGTCCATCATCTATGGCTGGTTAATGCACCTTCTATTTAAGCCTTCTCGGCTTAAATCTGCTTCGCAGGCAGGCTTCGGCCACGACACACCTGCTTCTGATTATACCCGTTAAACAATCCTCGAATCCTCTTAATCGCAGGAATCAGTGATCGCCACCGCCGCCAGATTCTGTTTTTAAACTTTGTTGATTTTAGACAATATGAAGGCCATCAGTCTTCCGCTAGTTGCGAGCTCTAAACTCTAAAGTGCCTCCTGGAACAGGGGGCGCCGTCTTGTTCTTTTTTTCGCACTTTCACACTAGCCTTATTAAGATGCATGTGTCGCCAAGGCATGGTCTGCTAGAGTATTGAGGTGTCAGTACCGGTCTTGATGTATGAAACCCTTACTGAAAAGTTTCAACTTTTACGAAGCACTAGTATAGCAGTTACGCAGTAAACATAGCCTTTTTATCTGGCCTTGAATGCTTTATGCTTGGTTGAAATTCGTCAGAGTTGCGCATTGAACAAACGGTGCTAGAGGGCATGCCTTATCAGCGCATCGCACCTTACGTGGCCCCGTCGTTCATCTGGCATCTCTTCGTCCTTATACCTCTGCATCCTCTTCCCCCAGAGTGCCCTTTTGCGCCTTTTGGGCTTTTGAACAAGATCTTTGCTCCTAAACTGACTGCCTATCTTTCGCGCTTTCTCACCCTGTTTGGTACCTCCCGTCTTCCTCGGGCCTAAGTCTCGAAGGGCCGTACTACTTACTAGCCCATTCGATATCCCACTGCTTGGCTGGGCGGCCTTTGTCGCCTTGCCTAACCTACTGAACGTTGCCTCTGAAAATAATCGCCCCCTCCCCCATTTCTTCGGGTACTTTCGAATCACCTTCGCCCTTCCTCTGCTGTATGGCTTCGTCGTAACGGGGTAACGTCTCGAAGGCGGGGATATGCGATGGGGGGGCTGTAGTAGTCCTACGACGCAGTCTTCTAAACCAGACAGATACTCGAAGGCTACTTTGAAAGCCTACATCGTAACTATCAAAGTCCATAACAAATCCACAAACAATCCTCCCGGCAAGATCTCTGAAGACGACAGTTTCGACTCTAAAAACAAGCCTTCGTATGTGACATTTTACTCTACACATCGCATTAGCAGAAACACTTTGGCTATATCTGCTATGGGCGAAGTATGATTGGGCAGGCACGGGGCATCTTAGGCTCCAACTCACTGATAAGGATGGTGCAGTGACTGGTTCTCTTACAGGCTGACAGTGAACAGTGGACCCAACCACTACGACAGTGACAAAGTAGCAGAAGCAGACCTCAATAACTGTTACTAGTGACCATACCGTCTTTTTTATGCAGGCCGCATACCCCCGCCCCAGAATATACTGGATGGTACCCCTTGTAATCTACGGCCTAACCCTTGGTGCACTTCAGCCCATATCTCTATCGTTTTATAAAGGCGAGATTGGAAACAAGGAGATGTTGGCAGCAAAATATTCCCTTACGCCATTCCCTTTGGCGGCTTACCTTCGGTCCCCCTGTGGTCAAATCCTTCATGTACTCGAACCTTTGACTAATGCAGCAAAATATAACAGAACAGTGCACATGAATCCTCATCAGGTCGTAGAGAGTCAGTCATCCCAGGGTCCTCCATGGCAAGTATACTTTTCTTTTAATCGTTTTTAGGTTGTCTAGTTATAATGGCAGCTTGTGATTCTTGGCTTGATCGATTGATCCCGTCCCTGTGGTATACAGAGCGCAACCTCCCCTCCTGTAAGAGGTTAGGGCCCCTAGCACTTGTTTTTCCCTTTCTTTATCGCTCATCTTGATACCTAGACTCGTGAATCCACTATCTTCTTAGGCGCCAATCCTGGTCAGAATTGATTACTAGCGTCATATAATTCCTCGGTCTTTTCCAAGCCCGGTTCTTGGGACGCTAGCAGCGAAAATAGAAATATAGTCATAAGTTTATTCGAGAAATACACGCAATCATTACATCCTTTCGAAAAATAGGCTTACTTGGTTCTGCTCTCTATATATCCCCTGATTAAAGGCCGTCTCGCCATCAGACATCTTAAATTACTTCTGTACGGCACATTAAATCCTCCCTTATTCCTGGCCTCGACCCGTAGTAACTACAGATCGAAATACCATGGTTTTCTCTGGTGATACTGTGATATGTATGTGCCGCTCTACATTTGGCTTTGTTTTCCGGCAGAGTAAATTGGGACACCCACATCATCCCATTCGATGTAGCCTTCTTTCAGCGATGGCGCTCCACGATTATTCCTTAATTTTTCATTCATGCCCTCTATTGACCCTCATCATCTCGTAAATGTCCCTTCATTGAACCGGGGTCAACTTCAAAAATTTACTGACCCTTTCACCAACCTTCGTAGAGAACGTTGCATTTGCGTGCAATCGAATTTGGCCTCTATCTGGCTTAAACCTCTCTCTCGGCCGGGGTTCTACTTGAAAGTCGCACTGTCGCGCGCTCCTGCTACAGTAATGTTAATCCGACGCCTACCTTCAGACACTCTAACTTGGCAGCTAAATCGATCACATCTCTATTATACTATAGGGTCCGAAAAGAAATCTCTACCCTATATGACCTCAGCAGGATCTCCACTCTGATCATTTGTATGCTCTTCTTTCGCTTTTACTTTTACCACCAAAGGCTCAGGCATTACCCTCGCGTGCCTCTTTGCCCGCCCATCACTCTGCCTGATCCTGCTTCCTCATTATCCTCACTTACTAACCAGCTTAACGAGGGGTTTCATAGTTACTCGAAAAAAATACCCCACTCTTCAAACTAACTACCATCTTCATACAGGGGCATCATGTTACAACATTTAATACTTCTAAGAAGTCGCCTGCCCTCAGGTTTCCATCACCGGGGCAACGACCAGTAAAAACTAGGCCTAATTTTCCTTACGATCTTGTGGTCCTCATCTTCACAGCCTTCATTCTCTCGACTTTTCCTACAGTAAGAAGAGGCTGCAATTATCCTGCTATACATTCGATAATCATCGTGTTAATACTTCCTTTAATCTCCCCTACCGCCCTCCAACAGATACAAATACTATTGAAAAACGTGCGACCCCAAAAACATCCTTGCTGAGAAAAAATAAAAAAAGAAAAAAAAAAGCAATAGCTGCTCAAAATCTCCGCAATATGGGCTAGATACTCCCGACTCACGACTTCTCTCGCTGTCCTCGACTATAACGGGGCTTCCAACTAAAAACCCAAAGGATCCTACCCAACAATAAGCATAAACAAAGGAGGAAGCAGAACAAATTTAGACTAAAGATCTAATAACTTTTCTGTGTAGGCTGAAGCTACAATCGAAGCCTGCAAGTTAATCCGTACCCTGCAATCAACTTAAGCACGCGCTTTCTCAGGCTTCAGAGATAATGCCTAATGTTCTCTTCGTCTTCTCACATCACTGGTCTTTTCCCTCTATCAACAGTACAATGTTTCGCTAATCTCGCTCATTATGATACCTTCTCGGACAACCCAAAACCTCTTCGATTTTCAAACTGCACTATTATCTATGCCCACGCCCGTCCCCTACCCTGGCTTTTCGTTCAGTCAGTAAAACAGATCAAAAATGCATAGTGTTTTGATTAGTTTATATTCCCTCATATCTCTCACTTTTAGCGCCAACTGCACGTTCACTTTGAATTATTTGTACATTTAAAGCCTCTCCGAACGCTTTATCCCCTTTTTACTCGAGTCCCACAGTTAATCAAATCCCAACCATCAAATGCACAACTTTTCCTGTAAAACTGGACTACAAATTGTCTATGATTACTCGGCCATCGGCACACTGGGCCAAGAGCGTCAGGCAAACCGCTCAACCTTGACAGACTAGGCGTCGCAAGTTGTCATTCGTCAGGCATGTCAAATCCAACAAAAGACCTTCGGAACAAACACTTCAGTCGTACACAAGGTAATTCACTATACCGTGTCTCGAATACAAACTACAGATAACCCTCACCATCATTCCTTAATATCCTCGAACATTCGATTTGGGGCAGATGACATTCGGCGTGCAGGTTCTCAAGATTTTCAAAACAATCTTTATTACTTCGACCGACTCAGATGTTTTTACTTCGATAGATCAGACTCATTTTACTTTGACAGATCAGACTCTTTTTACATCGGAAGATCATAAATTTTATTTTCGACAGATTAGACCTCTCTTACTCTCGACATTTCAAACCTGGGCTACTTTATCGAAAGATCAAAATTGATCTTCGAACATTCATACTTCTAGCTTGTCATCGAGTAGCTGAAAAATTAATTCAAACAAGATTATTACCTTGCCCACATACCCTGAATTTCAATTAACGTTCTAAAAAACACAGTACAAGTCCAGCAGTTCATCCAGCACGTACGGGCGCTATACATGCCACCGCATTCTAAATCCTTTACCAAAATAGTCAAAGAGTGTCCCTATTTATCATGCATGACTCTCTGCTCGCTCGTCCTAGCCGTAATAGGGCGAGGCTATCCTCCTCCCAAGCCTCCTAGCATCTAGTAACAACATCCTCGCTGCTTCCTGACCATCTCTTGCTTGCAAAGGACTCCAGGCAAAGACAAACATAAGCCCTGAAATGCCTCCCATCGATCTAAAAAATCCCACCAATAGGAAAAGACATCCCAACAAAAACTCTCCGCTGGTCTACTTCAAAGAGGTCCGGCATCTGGCTACATCAATGTCTTGAATGCCGATAAGAAACCTAACGTCCGCAGTTTCACGTCTCTCTCCTTACGCCTAAATTACTTTGCTCAACAACATGGTTTACATACTGGTTCGCTAGCAAGAATTGTCGTATGGAAGAACTGGCCATTGGACCGGAACTTCCGTTAGAGGAAGAATAGACATTTGTTTTGAGAAGAAGAATGCAGAACTATGAGAACTCCTTTTCACAACAGCCCCTTTTATCCATGAAAGTAACATTTCAACTTCTTTACGCCTGCTCCGTACCCAATCTAATTAATTGTATGTCTTCAATTTCCGCCATCCTTGAAAACTCGAATTAGTCCACCTCTATAACTTCCTAGACGTAACCGATTTTCATCTGCATGCATAGGGGAAACAGCATTTATGAGGGTAGCACAATCAACCAACTCCCCAAGTATGCAACCATCGACCCGACATCACGCCTCCTGAGTGTGATTAACTGCAGGAGGGGGGGGGGGGGGGGGGGTGCGTTCCATTAATCTTTGCTTCATATCCCCTTATCTGTCAAAAAAAAAAACAACGAGGGCACATTTTCTAGCATATACTCAGTACTAGTGTATCCTAGATAAAGGCATTCGAAGTGAGATAGAATTTGTTTCAGTGCTTACAAGGCGCTACTCTACAATACCACCAAATATCAATTACACAAAAACTTGCTAAAAACATTGTTCCATTCCATTCTCCGATTTACAAACACCAACAATAGCAATTTACAACAGCGAATACATTCAAAAACTTAACATCAGCTACAAACATAAAATCAATCTTACCTAAAACCTTACAATGACCAAAGAAGCGCTAGGTTTATCAGCTAACCACCTTTTATGTCACAACTGCCTTAAGAAGAGCCTGGCACTATTTTAGAAGCGCTCGTTCACTCGGCGAGCTTGCTCCTCGGCTCGCATCTTCCAACAAGAAAAAAAAAAAAACTCTGTCCTCTTCTGGGCACAATACAAGGTGACTGCGGCCAAAGTCCGACAAAAAGAGGTAGGGCATTTTTCCACAGTCGTAAAGTTGTACTTTATCTCACCACCGCCTAAGGAAAGGCATCAAGACTCTCCATTGATGAGTTCGTCCCATGCCTACCATCTACCCAGGTCGGGCATGTTCTAGTCGTTCAGATCATGCTGACCGTACCAACTTCAAGTGCAAGCTCTGGCAGTCTTCTATCCTATGTCTCCGATCCTGAGAATCCTCATTCCCCTTTTTTGATAGCGACGGTATTGGGCTCAGGTATCCATAAGTTTCTCAGAACTGCCAGAAGGAAGTGAGAGAATAAATAAAAGAAGATACACAGCTATCCCTACGCTTCTCCCTAACCCATACTTATAGGCCTCATTTCATTTATTAGCCGCTATAACCACCAGGCAATCTCTTTTACCCGCTCTTTTATTACCTCCGTACCCGAAAATAGGCATTCAAACTCGGGCTGTCACTTCCTAGGGCCAAACATTCGTTATTTTTTTCTTTTTCGTTATTTTTTTTGTTTTCGCTCAGCAAAGTTCTTTCTTTTGAGACGGCTGCGCGTAGGGGAGTGAATGTATTAGCGCCCACTCGTTAGCTCGTGCCTTCTACTCTCCCAGACTGATACTGCTGAAAAGGCTACTTGGCAAAGCTTACGTGAACATCTTGAAGTCCTAGCAATCGGCCAAGTAAGCTCCCAAAGATAACATCTGAAGTATGTCAGCCTTAAAACGGCTGAATGCAAGCCCGAGAGGATGACGCCACATGTGTGCAGAATCCACTTTGACCATTATCTTCCACATGTCGAGAGTTATGATGCGGGATCAGACAGCCAGGCTCATAGAGATTAGAGCAACACAGTTGTTGTGTCCGCTTGCATCTAATAGTAATAGGGCCCAACCACTGTCTCCCCCCCCCCCACAGTATCCAAAGTAGCAAAAAACTGACGTTGCCAAGCAACTGTTACAGTGGCAATACCGTACATTTCCTCCGGGCGTCGCCCATACCTAGCGCTGGAATATCGCGGATAGTACCCTTGTATATTACCTAACCTTGTGATTTAGTCATTCTTATAGTTCTATAATAGGAGAGATGGGGACCCAATTGGATAGGTCATCCGAAAATTCGCGCCAACCCCATTAACAGTTTACCTTCGTATCCTGTAAAAACGCGCGTACTTGAACCTTTGATTACTCGATCCTATAATATAATAGCACTTAAAAATCCTCAACAGGGTGCGTAGAGAGAGTCAGCATTCCAAGCCTCTCCATGCAAGTATAATTGTCTATAGATTTTCAGTTGCTAGATTATGATGATTGTATTCCTTTGATTAAAAGATAAAACACCCTTGGTGTAAAGTAGCGAACTTCCCTTCGTCACAAAGTTAAGCGCAACCAAGCAGTATCAAAACACATCTCTAGCTCATCGCTGTAATTGTGCCTTAAGACCCCAGCGGCGCGACCGAACGGCAATCCTCGGGTGCCCTCGCACACTCATCTCCCATCCCATGTTCCTGTATCCCCCAACAACGCGAATCGGTCATCCATAAAGCCCCTACTACTGCTATTGTCTTCTACCTTTAGCACCCTAATGATCATCACACCCAAACCATAATTTGCCTAATGACTCCTCTATCAAACCCTAACACTATTCTTTTTTTCTTTTACAAATCATTCACTTTCGATTAAGTTCTAACTACAATAACGATTCATTTTACTTAATTTTATTCGTCTATAACTTAATCATCACGTACAAATAAACTTCAAAGGCCATAATCACTACCTTGTTTACGTGTTGGCTTTTGCATCGCTCTCCTTTACCCTCTCGCTGATGGCGCTTTGCAATACACGCTTAATCTCCTCCTTCGCACTCGTATGACCACTCATTCCCACAATGATCAAAAAAATTCGTAAAAAAAAAAAAAAAAAAAAAAACTCAAGAAAAAAAAATTATTTTGCAAAGTGTAACCCAGTTGGCCCACGTTCATTGGTATTTATCGAGCCCCACTAACTAGTTCATTAACACCACTTACGACCGTTCAAATCCTCCAACGTACAATCCCTTTTCTTGTCTCTTCGCGCAGGCCACCTAGTACACTTCGTACTTGGCTTCCTCAGAGCCAACAAACCGCTTTGCACTCGGCTATCTAGATTCGCCTTCGCATATCTCAGAAGATCTTCTTTGGTTTATTCAACGTGCAACAAGGCAAAACCTATATTGTGCAGGCAAAGATATTAAGCATCATCTTCCTTATACTCTATCTCTCAACTACCAGGCACTCTGGCCATAACGATTATTCTTGAGCAATTCCTCCGGCGCCACTTCTACTTTACGGCAAGCATATCTTATACTTTTAGGGTCCATCACGCTCGACCAACATCGTACTATATCATTAGATGCGACATTCCAAGCAAGAAATTTGGCTTATAGTTCTTTTCATTAGAACCAAATTTTAACAAGTACATTTCTTATTCGACAAATAACAGCACATTACTTCCAGCAACAAATCTCCTACCTCAACTATTTTCATTCCATTTCATTGACCATAACAAATTCGCTTAAAAAACGACCTGACTCCTACAGAATATTCCAACGTCATAACCCTTAATTGCCGGCTTCATCTTCCCGCTTCTATCACTAATGTACTTAGCTCGAGTCTACATACCTACCGCACCAACATCGTTCAGGAGACGGTCAAAATAGCAATATGGGATACTAAATTCAAAGACCCCCCCACACACCCCCCCCCCACCCCCAAACCAAAACCCCCAACCACACCCCACAACAAACCCCAAAAAAACCCCCCCTTCTTCGCTCAGCTTCCTTCACTCTCTTCTTGTCCTCTGCCGCGCTCAGGCCTTCATATTAGGCTCCTCCGTATCTTCCATATACAATCAG